>PVLC010001664.1:0-55565 GCA_004027655.1 Graphiurus murinus
AGCCTCAGCAGCCAGGCGTGGTGGCGCATGCTTGTAATCCCAGCATTCGGGAGGCTGAGACCGGAGGATCCGGGTTCGCGGCCAGCCTCAGCTACCTAGTGAGGCATTCTGCAACTTAGTGAGACCCTGTTTCAAAATAAAGAATAAAAAATAGGGCTGGGGATGTAGCTCCGAGGTAGAATGCCCCTGAGTTCAATCCCCAGTACCACACACACACAAAAAAGAGCAGCCTCAGCAATGTAGCAAGACTCTTGGGAACCTAGCAAGACCTTGTTTCCTATTTCAAAAAAACAAGTTCTAGGGGTGTATCTTGGAGATAGATCCCCTGGATTCAATCCCCAGTCCCCCCCCAAAAAAAAAAGTTATTAAATGTTTCTATTTATTACCTGAGTGGATGAAAAGTATAATCAAAATGTGTTACTAAATTTTTGTGTTTTTCATAGACTATGAAATTCAGAGACAAATTAATGAACTTGAGAATGGAGGTGAGATTCTGAATGAAACACGCTCATTTGATTACAAACTGGGGTGAGTTTGCATTAATATAATCTTGACAGTGGTCACATGGGGCACAGTAAGTCTGGGCTCAGTTACAGATCTGAACCCTGAAAGGTCTTTAGCTTCTCTGCACTTTGGTTTCCTCATTAGTAAAAATTAAAAGAACATTGTACCCTACAGGGATATTATATGCCCTATCAGACGTTTAAGCAATTTAAACTGACCCAGACTTATACAGAAATGCTTGCTTTTAGATCCTAGACCTCCCTTGCTTCCAACTTACCTGCTTTGTGGTAAGAATCTTTACTTCCTTTAAAAATCTACCAGACCCCTATCAGCTTAAGCCAGAGGTCAAAGAGAGCTAACACCTGGTTATAGAGATGCTTTTTTGTTTATTTATAATTTTGGTCCTGCTTTTCTGACTTGAAATTTTATTTTATACTTTAAGCAGAATATTGAAGAAAGCTAAGAAGTCTAACTTTGAGCAGGCTACACTGCACCCCTACACTGTCTAGGGGTGTAGATCAGTGGTAGAGAACTAACCTAGCATGTATGAAGCCCTGGGTTCCATCCCCAGCATTGAAAAGAAAAGAAGAAAAAAAGCTAGAAACATTGAAGCATATTTTTAAATTATCTTCCTAGACATTTTTGTTTATTATTATGTTTTAATATTTCCATATAAGTGTCTCCTATGGAAGGCTGAAAAGCTTGAATTTGCCCATGTCCCTTGTTAGCAAGGGAAACCCTGTCTTAGTACCTGAGATAATCAACTTATAAAGAGAAAGGGGTTGTTTTGGCTCACAGTTTCAGAGGTTGCAGCCCATGATTGGTTTACCCTGCTGCTTTGGGCTGTGGTGGCTTATCATGGCAGAAGCACATGATGGAACAAAACCACCTACCTCATAGTTGGGAAATGAGAGAACAAGAGCCCAGAATCCCACAGTTAGTTCCCTTTCAAGGAAGACCCCCAGACCTCTCACTAGGTTCACCTCTTAAGGCTTTTACCACCTCCAAATAGCACCAAGCTGAGGATCATACCTTTAACAGTATGGGCCTTTGGGAGACACTCAAGATTCAAACTCTAGCAAACCCATCTCTGCACATAGACTTGCTGGTGCTGCATGCAATGTTTGCTTAATGTTTTCTTATTAAACTATTGTAGGTGCACTGTGCCAATGAGAGACAAAGAAGGAAAACAAGACTACAGGTGATTACCCCCCTCATGTCAAAGTACCATTACTTGTTTGGGGTTAGAGGGATGCATTCAACTCCATTGGAAGATAAACATAATTATCCTGGGAGTTTTTAGGAAACACTCTTTGTTATCACATGATGGAAAATTGAGACTTTCTTTTTTATGTGTATACTCGAAGAAGTAATATACTCGATTTGGTAGCCTCAGAGTCCCTTGTTGGATGGATTCAACTGTTGGAAGATACTTGTTCACCACCTTGTCATAGTTGTTAAAGCTGAGCTAAGAGGATGGCAGTTGATGTTGGAGCCTAGGTTGTTCTTGTTCTTATATTCAGTAGCAAATTGTGTAATAGACTGAAGTTCATAGAGAGGAAATGAAAAAAGAGATGTGTATGTTAATGGCATTTACCTTGTAACCTCAGTTGATACTATTTCATTGGCAAATTAAGTTGGACTTAATAGAAGATCTGCAAATAATGATAGGATTAAATTAAATTGAACTTTTACATTTTTCCATTGAGTTTAGCAGATTGCAAAGATGAAAGTTTTAAGCAATAAAATTGTTGAGACCAGCCCACCTTTCCTTTGCAAAGTACAGGATATATAAGTGCATCTGTTGCTGTCAGTGAGGATGAAATGTAGCCCTTACTCCAAGGACTCCTATCATCCATCTGTCAAAGTCAAGGTTGCTTTAATTACTATGATATTCTAGATTCAGTCTGTTTTTTTCCCCAAAAACCTTCTTTGTTCTTCAGTGTTGTTACCTACTGTATTTATGCTGCTTTGTTACTGAGCATGGAGTTTGCCTTTTTGTTGTTGTTGGTTTTTTGTTTTGTTTTGTTTTTGTTTTTTGCAGTACTGGGGATTGAACTCAGGGGCATTCAACCTCCAAGCTATACCCCCAGCCCTATTTTTTATTCTTTATTTTGAAACAGGGTCTCATTAAGTTGCAGAGTGCCTCATTAGGTAGCTGAGGCTGGCCGCGAACCCGATCCTCTGGTCTCAGCCTCCCAAATGCTGGGATTACAAGTGTGCGCCCCCACGCCCGGCTTGGAGTTTGCCTTTTAATTAAGCCAGTGGCTTCTGCTTAATCCCTCAGGTAAAAAGTGAAGCCTCCCTTTGGTTTTCTTTTACCTTCAGAAATCATACAGATTCACAGCAGAGATTTGGCATTGATTCTCGTAGCTTACCCTTCTTATTTGTTTTGTATTATCCTGCTTTTACATAAACCATTCGACAGTTATGGGCAGAGAGAAAACATTAGTGCTAGAATAGAACAAAAGAAGAGACATATTTGTTTCATAAGATTATATGCAGTGGTGCAGCCTCCACATTTAAAAAATTAACTTTGCTCAGCATGCTGGTGCACACCTGTAATCCAAGTACTTGAGAGGCTGAGAAAGGAGGATTGCAGGTTTGAGGCCAGCCTTGGCAACTTAACAAGATCTTGTTTCAAAATAAAAAATAAAAAGGGCGGGGGGTATAGCTCAGTGGTAGAATGCCCTTGGGTTTAGTCCCCAGGACTAAATAATTATTTTTTAAAGCAGTTTTAGGTTTATAGCAAAATTGAGTGGAAAATACAGAGTTCTCATAAACTCATGCCTCACACAGTCTCTCCTCTTACCAACATTTTGCATCTATATGGCCTGTTTATTAGAATGATGAACCGATACTGATACCTTATAATTAACTTAAGTCCATAGTTTATAATAGGGTTTCTCTTTCAGTGTTGTACTGAAACTCAGTGTTGTTCCACATTTTATTTAGGCAAAATCTATTCCTTTCTTCTTCACTTTAACAGACACATGATAGGAGTCCTTGGGTGAGTGCTACATTTCATCCTCAATGATAGCAACAGCTGCACTTGTATATCCTGCATTTCCCAAAGGAAAGGTGGGCTGATCTTAGTAACTTTGCTTCTTAAAACTGCTCTCAAGAAGAAAGCCCCCCCCACTTTGACTTTTCATGTATTACACAAATACTGCTAAAAAAATAGTAGGAATAAAAAAAATAGGGGCAAGTCATCTTTCTTGCTAATTAGTTGTTCTCATTTGTCATATTGTTTCCAGCCCATGTCTTTATGAATATGTACCATTATCCACTATTTTTTTAAAAAAGAGTGTGGCTTAGCCCCATGTTATACTTACTTCACTAACCATTGTTTTATAAGCATGAAGAATGACAGAATTGGTGATTTGCACTGTGTGAGGACTTTACTGGGAAACAGGATTGACATTTTAGGCTCAGAAACATTCATACCAATGGTAGATTTGTGGTTTTAATTAATCCAAATACTGTAGATTCAGGTGCCATCTCTGTCTGCCCAGGTTTATGCCAGAGCCCAACCTGCCTCCCCTGGTGCTGTATGACACCGCGTCTCTGCCTGCAGGTGCCGACTCTCAGCAAGTGATCAACATTGACCAGATTCGGGACACACTCCCGGAGCTCCCCAGTGTGACCCGGGAGCGGCTTGTGCAGCAGTATGGGATGCTGCCAGAGCACAGCTTCACGTTACTGGTAGGTATCGATCTGATGCAGAAATGAACTCGTCTTGGCAGGCTGAGTAGTGCCCTACCGAGGCCCCTGCAAACACACTTGGCTGCAGACGGGCCGATTTCTTCACTTATATTGTAGATGCCTGAGTAGAGACAGGCAGAGTAAGCCTTGTCACTGCCCTTCATGGTGCAAGATCCTCCTAACACCAGAAGAGGAAACAGAGTCTCACGTTAGTCATTTCTCCTGTGTGGAAATGAGCAGCTGCTCACAGCAGCCGTGGAGACTTTCTGAAGCAGTCCAAATGTTATGGATGAGTGTTTTCCCGTGTATCTGCAGGACAAAAAAAAAAAAAAAAAAATCAATGTTTAGGGTTTCTAGATGTCTGACAGTATTGAACCATGCCAGTGTCTGGCAGGATGTTAGGTTCCCAAAAGCCAGTCGGTTGTTTTACCAGTTGTGGAAAACATTTATTCCATACGAAATGCTGAAAACTCTGACTAAAAGTATCAGTCCTCTGAGGCTTGAGGATGCAGCTAATGGGGCTGGTAGAGGACCTGACACCATGGAGATCTGCTTAGGGATTTTCCATCCTTTTCAAAGCTACTTGGGGCTTTGTGGTTTTCTTTGTCATGGCAGCATTAAAGCGATATGGCATCAGTGAATTTAGCATTGTGTCACAGTTGTCTTCTTGTCGGTGAGGGAGGAAATGAAAAGTTTTGCAGCTATATTTTTCAGGTATATGCTCCTGTCATCTTATGCAGCAACAAAGTCTGTGCAAACTGGATTTTTGCTTTTTAAATGACCAGTAATAACTAAGGACGTTACAATATGCATACACTTACACACTTGAATGATAGCACTCTAGTGGCTTATAGTTGGGTAGGCAATCAAATGCTGATTGAATGACTCCTTCTCTTTGTCATCCCTAAGTTTGCTCCTTTGAGAAGCACCCAGGCACCTCCCATGAATCTCCTCTTTTCCCACCAGTAACGATCAGGCGAGATCAGTTACTTGCTAATACTTCAGGCAGACTTGGCCACTGCCTCGTATGAACTGCTGTTGCGTCTTATTCACGTGTGTATGGCAATTCCATCACTGCATTTGAGTTGCTTATTAGTGCATCTCGTTCAGCATCTTGGAGGCAAGCACCATTTCAGTCTTACAGTCACTCAACCGATGAGCACGTCAGCAGTGCTCAGTACCAGCTCCTTGACTGTAGGAATCAAGTGAGCAGTGTACCTCTTCACCTGAGCCTCTGATGAGTCATAGACTTCTCCGAGGCTGATGTAACAATCCTGTGAGTTTTCCATATCCTCCCCACCATCTTCACTACTTGAATCTCCAGCCCACTTGAAATAAATGCTGACTTCCAGACCTGCCTTTTATTACTTTTTCCAGCTTATATAGGGGGTGAGAAGGCAGAGAAGCAAGGCCACCATCCTCAAAGATGGTGGTTAATTCTCATTTGACCAGCTGAATCAGCTCTTTGAGGTCATGTGTGATGCAGTAAGGTTTCTTGGCCATTTCTTTTTTCAACACCGTCATCTTAGAGAAGAATCCAACAAATATAACATTCAAAATTCTTTTCGTATATTAGCCTTCTCCACAAGAGAAGGAGAAGGACCTTTTGTAGTCTCCTCTCAAGAACACAGCTATTTGTTTAGAAGGTACCGTCTGAAAATAGGTGCCCCATTCCAAGAGCACATCTAGGATCAACTCGTTTGTGCCTTGATGAGCAAGTGCTGGGGATGGCCTCTGGCTCACCTCACTGGGCACGAGTTCTGTGAGGGTGGGGACATTTTCGCATGGTGTATGTCTTAGTCTTCATTTATGTGTCCTCGGTGGGGCCAGAACCTAACAGGCCTTGAATAAGCATTTGCTAAGGAGTAGCAACTGAGGGAGTCTGTGTTTGAATAGTTTAAGGCCTTGTTGAGGGAAATCTACCTTTGATTATTTCATCCAATGCCTTTATTAGCCTCTCTTAGGTAGCAGATACTAAGACAGGGACAAATTTTGTTTTGGTTTGGTTTTGGCTTTTTGCTTTTCTAGAGTTTATCTATATATACCTGACACTACAGCCTACCACCCTACAGGGCAGATTGCAACATATAGGGGTAGGACAGGAGCCCAGAGGAGTGGAGATTGACTTGACTGGAACAAGGGAACATTGAACAAATGTGATTTTTTAAGCCATTTTTTAAAAGACCTTAAAAATATGCTTATTTTTATAGCTTGCAGATAATGTATTAGGTGAATAATTGATTTTGTTTTCTATTTAAGGAATCTAGTTCTGGAAATTTCCAAGATGAATGTGAGTAGAACAAGATAGGAACAGACAGGGAATGATTCAGACAGATTGTTTTCCCAAAATTAGGCAGCCTGAGCCCTTTATGACTTTGTAATCATTGGAAGCTGGGTTACTCATAACAGTCCCCCAAATATTATGTTCGTGGTTTTCCCTGCCTTCATCAGAAACACAACAGATTGCTGAGAAGGGCAGATGCACAAATCTAATGAACCATCTTTCAATTTAAAGAGTGCCCAGGAGTATTCATTAAATAAATAGCAGTGGTGGAGGTGTGCTTTGCAGAGCTCTGACTCCATGCTTCATGCCTTCAGATTGCTTATTTAATTAAGCAGTATGCGCATGCCCCCATTCACACTCCAATGCCCTCCCCACAAATAACAAAAAAACTTGAGAATTTAACTCATCTTTAATTTATCTTGTCATTTTTTTGTGCCATAAGCACTGAATTATGTATTGTTTGCATTTTCTTCGATATTTATAGAAGTCTAATATTACACGTTAGCATCATCTACCACAATATCAGGCACATAAGAGGTATTCTGTGACTGGATGGACCGTTGTAGTGCTCCTGGAAGTCCTGGAAGGAGTGCGGTGTTGATACAGGTATCCCTATTTCCAAAAGCCAGACACTTAAACCACCCTCTGACAGCCCAGCAAATCAGGGGTGACGTGTGTGTCATTGAACTCTGGGTAAGAAAACCTGGATGGCTGCTTCAAGGACACCACATCCCATGACCAATTGCAAGTCACTTGGTCCTTTTGACTCTTAGACGCTGAACTAGTTTCACTGGGTCATTAAATCCAATCTACATTCTGATTTTCTCTTAGATCTCCTGAGAATCCCTCCCCAGAGAACACCTGTATTACTGTTTTTTCTTCTGGCCACATAAATACCCCTCCACACCTAAGACTTCAGCCTGTTTAGTTAACCTTGCTTCCCTGTCTTATGTCAAAGTGTCTTTCTTCTGGCCTCATTTGTAAAGATTAAGAATTAGAAATGTGAAAGCTGAGATCTAGGTATTAGGATTCTAAAAAAATGACGATCTAATAGCCTAACAAGTCCTTCTCTGAGTTGGTATATGCAAGCATAATTATTAGAATGATCAGGATTATATGCAAAATCATTCCAGGCTGATTTCCATGGAGGCACCTCTTCTTAAACTGTGTCTTATTTCACTCAGGGAATGCAGAAGAGTTGTAGCCATTTGCCTGAGCAGCACATTAAAAAGGCCGCTTGCTTACAGCATGCTCTGCAGTCTAAATGTGTCACCTCCTAACCTGTCCTTATGACAGCCCTCTAAGGTGAATATCATTGCTCTCCTCTTTTTATAGGGGAGGAAATGTAACTTTTAATGGTTAAGTAACTTTCCCACACCTGGCTGACCTCAGGGATCAGGCTCTTTGTTTCTGGGCACTGCTGCCTGCTTGCACATATGATGTTCTTTGATGCCAAATGAAGAGAATGTAAGTAATGGCTATTTTAGATTGCTTTCATTTCATTAGTAGACAAAACTAAGGGTTTTTACTTTGGTTAATATTAGTGCTTTATACAGTCCCATGAATGTTTTGTGATGCACAATCAAAGAACTTAGTTTTCTTTAAAAAATTTGACCAATCCCTTTGTTTTTTGGTTTTTGTTTTTTATAAGATGCCAGACTGCCCGATACACAAATATACAAAGTGCTATCTATTCAATTTAGTGAAAATCAGTCAACTCCAATGAAAAGCAGAAATCATGTCAACTTTCCAAGTGGAAAGATTAAGTCAGAGAGAAGTCGAATGAGCTGTCCTTATTCATTTGGGCTCTTAAACTTTCTGCTGAAGGGGCTTGGCTCCTTCTCTCTGAGTCACTGAGAAGAGTCTCTACCTGGGGCAGAGTCTGCGGGGGTTGCAGCATGGTTTTGACTGATGCCTCATGTCATTCAGCCTGGCACATACCAGGCACTTGGTAAGGAACAGCTATGCGCTCTCAGGGCAGCCAGCTGTGTATGAAGTCAGTAGGTGGAAAGACTCGAGCCTCGTCTTGCACGGGGGATTGTGGGGGATGGTAGGGGGATCAATCCCAGTTCAGTGTTTCTCGAGGGTTTGCAGGACTTGCCACAGTGCCCTGTGCTGTTGTCAAATCTAAGTGCTTCAGCTCTGCCATATTGCTTTTAACACTTTCTGAGTAGCCCCATGGGACAGTGGGTTCAAGCACAACTAAGGGACAGATAATCTTGAGTTCAGCTCTCACCTCTGACACTTAGGAGCTAGGAGACCTCTACAAACATAACCAGAGCTGTTCCCTTCTCCAGCTGAAAGATGAGGGGACGACTCCCCCAAAATGTCTCGGTCTTCATTGAATCTGAAAAAAATCCAAGTATAGTCAGGCAGACTCCCGAGAACGTGCTGCCAAGGAGAAGAGCATCGAGACCAGGCCGCACGCAAAGGTGGCTCAGCGACAGCCACACAAGGCAGAATCTACAAAATCTGGCCTGGCCCCAGGGAGACTGTAGGAAAAATGGGACTGGGAACCCCCAAATCAGCAACCAGTGCTACTGTGTCTGTCTGTCTGTCTTTGTATTCAGTCTCAAGAAGTGTCATCTTATTTAAGCAACTTTATTTTCTCTGGCTGATTCTCCTCCATTGAAAGTCATAGTCCTTTGTTTCTGACATCTCTGAAAAGGTTAAGGTATCTCCAAGGAACAAAGAAACAGAAAAGCTATCATGACCACAGTTGGTTGTTAAATGGATTGTTTTTCAAGAATTTTACTTTAGGTCTCTAGTAAGCTAGAAATGGCCCGGTTTGCTTTCTGGATGAATTGCCTATAAAGCGATTTCCCGTGATAAATGCCTGTACATCCCATATGTATATCCCATATATTTAAGGCTACTAGTCTGGAATACTATATGAAACCATATTTAGTGGTTTTAGTCTGCCAGTACTCTCCTTTGAACTACTGTTGAAGGAAAATCCGTGTGTGCCATCTTTCAGCTCCATGCAATTTTCAACATTGTTTTATTCTTCGTTTTATAAATTGCACCTGAGACTTGCCAGTTTAAGGGTTTAGGGTTTTTTTCTTCTTCTTCTCCTCCTTCATTTTGGTACTATTGATTGAACCAAGGGGCATTCTACCTCTGAGCTATGTCCCCAGCTCTGTTTTATTTTTTGTTTTGAAACAGGGTCTCACTAGGTTGCTAAGAATCTCACTACATTGTTGGAGTTGGTCTTGAACCTGTAATCCTCCTGTTACAGCTTCCCAAGCACCGAGATTACAGGCATGTACCATCATGCCCAGATTATGGGTGCTTTTATAGTTAAACTGTGTCCTAAAACACACACACACACACATACACACACACACACACACACACACACACACACTTTTTTTTTTCTAATAAAGTTGAATAAAAAGGTGCATCTTTCAGTTCTACACCTACAAAAATATTTTGGATGCAAGTGACTAGAGGCCTTTGGAGGTAAGGATGCTCTGAGCTCCAAGCCATTTGACCCTCTTCAGGAACATGATAGCTGGGGAGAAAGTGCATGGGGGAGCAAAATCCTTAGCTACCAGCCTTGGGGACCCACAGGTTGTTCTGTTCCCAACTCATCTTAAAGTTGGATTTCCTATTTGTAGAATGATTTCCTTGTCAGGACAAATAAAATACACAAATTCAGGTTTCAGGCAGATTTTGGAGGAAATACACATAGCCACTTTGCCTTTAAGCTCAGTGCCGTGTTGAAGCTGCAGCCAGGTTCTTTTCAGGTTTGGACTAGTTGACAGTGGTGGTTTTAGGCTCTTTGAAATGTGACTACAACCAGAACTGATTTCTCGACAACATGCTTCATGGGTCCTACTCTACAGATAGTCTTTCAGCCGTGCCTCTCTCTCTGATTAGCGTAATTATTTGTATTTTGATTATCCAGGGGAAATTCTTATCCCCAAATTGGTTTCCCTCAACTTCTCTCCAGGAGCAAATGTATCTCCCAGAATGTAATCTCATTTTCATATTAGCCAAAATGTTCCTTGCACAGAACTGAGACCCTGAGTTGAACTCAGGATACATCAGTACGTGTACTTCTCAGCTTTGCCGGAAACATGGCCAAGTGGAATTGTTGAAAGTTCTACTCAGATGCTAGGGGTTCATAAGCCCTGCTGAGAATGTGACCCAGGAGTGGAAATTGGGGGAACCACAATAGGACTATCAACCTCTAGTTGCGTGTTGCTTGAGACGGCCTGGAGGGCATGCCATTGGTGATTGTGGGTCCATTTCAGAGCTTCTGCAGACTCATATTCTTGGAAACAGCAAGGATGGCTCAGGATTTTTCAAGCTTTCTCCTGACCTACTCAAGTGAAAGTCCTATCTTCTAGCCTCACATCACCAATTAACAACCTTTTGTTTTTCCCACCTAAGAGTCCTTTCTAGATGAGAGATTTTTCTGCTCACAGGAGCATTTACTGGAAGATTTCCCCCCATTTCATCACAGATCAGAGCCGCCACCCACCAAACATTCCAGTCCTTCATCTTCCTGTAACTTCTGCTTCCTAGTCTGGAATCATTGCTCTCGTGGCCCTCTTGACTTCATTTCCACCCCCAACATTAGCATTTGGTGTTATTTTCAGGGGCATGCTTTACGAAACAAAACTCAAACTCAACAACTTCGTAAAGCAGAGCCCCATTGATATGCAGATGGTGGGCCCCTCACATGTTTGTACAATTGCTCAGCTGCTGTTCACCCCACACCCTTGCCACACTGGATGCATGCAGTTCCCATTTGTGTCTCTGCAAAGTGCCACATTGTGGCACCATTCAGTCTGCAGAGGCAGGACTCTCACCACATGTGTGACCTGCTGGTTAGGTATAAACCTGCTACTCAAGTTGCTCATGGTAAAGGAATTAAGAGTGTGATAAACCAAGTATAGTAGGCTTACTATCCAAATTAATGAGAAGTTGTGGGATGGGCCCGGTCATGTTAGAAGGTACTGGAGAATTGTGCAGTGTCTGGGGAGCTCACGGTGACTTCTCTGGTGCAGTAGTGACGCAGACAAGAGGCACCGGGGGACCTCTGGCCAGCCTCCCATCCCCTGGAGCCCAATGTGGAGGGGCAGTGTGCATGCCTCTGTCTTCCTCCCTAATGTAGGAGCTGGAGTGTGTCATGCCACTGTTTGCCTCTGCCTAGGTGTACCTTGGCAGAGGCAAACAGTGAGTTTGCCATTTTCTCCTTCCAATTTCTAGGCTAATTGCTGGGGGCCTCTGCAACATATTTAATATGTTAAGAACCTTTGAACAGCTGGCAGATACCAATTAAAATAATAGAGGTGGTGGGAAAGTTCTTTCTTTTGATGAGCTTGCTGTCTCACGTGCCTGGCAGTGATGAGTGCTCAGTTTCAGTCCCCCAGGAAGGTAGCGACTATGTCATTCCCTTTCTCAAAGGCAGTCACACAGAGGTTAAGAGTCTAGGCTAGCTGGGTAGAGTGGCACATGCCTGTAATCCCAGTACCTGGAGGGCTGAGATAGGAGAATTGCAGGTTCAAGGCCAGCCTCAACAACTTAGTAAGGCCATGTATCAAAATAAAAAGTAGCCAGGCATGGTGGTACATGCCTATAATCCCATTACTTGGGAGGCTGAGGCAAGAGGATCGCTGGTTCAAGGATGACTTCAGCAATGTAGTGAAACTCTCAGCATCCTAGCAGGACCTTGTTTCAAAAGCAAAAAATAAAAAGGACAAGGAGTAGAATGTCCCTGGATTCAGTTCCAGCCACCTCTCCCCATAAAAAAAGGATGCAGAGGTTTGAATCCTTTCCCTACTGTGCTCTCTCTCTCTCTCTCTCTGTCCGTCTGTCTGTCTCTCTGTCTCTCTCCCCCCTCCCTCCCTCCCTCCCTCCCTCTTAATAGCCTCAGGAATTTCTGATGTGGAGCCAGCCTATTTTGAATGGGCCTGGCTTTTTAAGGATAAACAAGCTCTGTTAAAACAAAATTAAAGATTGTGAGGTTTTTTCGATTTTTCTTTTTTTTTTTTTTTTTTTTTGCGGTACTAGGGATTGAACTCAGGGGCATTCTACCTCTGAGCTATACCCGCAGCCCTATTTTTTATTCTTTATTTTGAAATGGTCTCACTAAGTTGCAGAGTGCCTCACTAGGTAGCTGAGGCTGGCTGCGAACCCAGATCCTCCAGTCTCAGCCTCCCAAATGCTGGGATTACAAGCGTGCGCCACCATGCTTGGCTTGTTTTTTAGATTTTAAAACTACATTTTCCTTTCCTTTCCAATCCATCTCCTTTCAACCTAAATTTTTACTTTTTCTATTCTATCTCATCAAAACAATATTCTTCACACTAATAAATCTAAAAATATGGGTCAAATAAATGTGCTAAACAGCACATAAATTCTGAGACTTAGAGCACTTCAAATAATCAGCAAAATAATACAATACAAACAAAACAGGGAATAGGGAATAACAAACCAAATCCCGGATGGAGGAGGAGGTTCAGGAGTTGGCCAGGTGCCTAGCAGTCAGAAGTTCCACTGATCCTGTCAGCCAGAGCAAGACCAGAGCAAGTCACTGGATCAGAGTCTCACACAGGCAGACTGTCCTGGTGCAAGCATAGCTCAGTGAACTGCTTTTGGAAGGCCAGTGTCTTTATAGTGATTTCTGGGCATTTACCAGTGTCTCTGGCAAGCTCATCCAGGCTTATCAAATTTTCCAGACTCTTGCCACTACTTCACCTGTGTTGATGAAGTAAGTCCATCAGAGATGACAAGTTGTTCTATGATCCAAGTGTCGTTTATGAACCGCACCACAGATGTGCTGCTCTGAGCCCTATGCTGACCTGCCAGACAAGTGTCTAAAGCTATATGATGGCATGTCTGGTGGACAAGTTGTTTACGAGGGGTGTTTTTTTGTTTTTGTTTTTTAATTGGTGCATTGTAATCATACATCTTTGTTAGGTACAAGCTGATAAAGGCATACATGCACACATTTCTCATTTAACCCTTCCCCAATTCCCACCCCATTCCTTCCTCCTCCCTCCTTCTCAAGTTCAATTTAGTGATTAACTTTGATATGTTCATGAAAGTACATCATGCTCATTAGGGTGTCCCTCCCTTCCCACATCACCTTCCGTTAAGTCAAATTCTTTGCTCACGTAAGGATTCTCCTTCATTTGGAGTCCCTCTTATGTCCCATTTTCTCCCTAGCTTCCACATATTAGGGAGAGATACGATTTTTAACTTTTTGTGACTGACTAATCTCACTTAACATAATGTTCCAGTTGCATCCATTTCCCTGCAAATAACATTATTTTATTCTTCATGGCTGAGTAAAATTCCATTGTGTACCTATCCCATAGTTTTGTAATCCATTCATCTGTTGATGGAAATCTTGGCTGATTCTATAGTTTGGCAATTGTAAATTGTACAACTATAAATATAGATACACATGCATCTGTCTGATAGTTTGGTTTTTATCCTTCTGGATAGATACTCAGAAGTGGTATTGCTGGATCATATGGTAGGTTCATTCCCATTTGTCTGAGGATCCTCCATATTGTTTTCCAAAGTGGTTGCACTAATTTGCAATCCCACCAGCAATGTATTAGGGTTCCCACTTCTTCACACCCTCGCCAGCATTTGTTGTTGTTTGTGTTCTTGATGATTGCCATTCTGATTGGGGTTAGGTGAAATCTCAAGGTAGTTTTGATTTACATCTCTCTGATTGATAATGATGTTGAACATTTCCTCATACATTTATTGGCCATTTGAATTTCTTCTTTTGTAAAGTGTCTATTTAGATCCTTTGCCCATTTTTTGATTGGGTTATTTGTTTTCTTAGCTGTTTCTTGAGTTCTCTGTATATCCTAAATATTAGACCTCTATCAGAAGAGTAGCTGGCAAAAATTTTCTCCCACTCTGTAGGCTCTCTGTTGAGGTTTTTGATAGTTTCCTTTGCTGCACAGAAGCTCTTCAGTTTAATGCAATCCCATGTATTGATCTTCCTTTGAGTTGCTTGTGCTTTTAGGGTCTTGTTGAAAAAGTTTTTACCTGTGCCTATGTGTTGAAGTGTTAGGCCTATGCCCTCTTCAAGTAGCTACAAGGTCTCTGGCCTGACTTCCAGGTCTTTGATCCACCTGGAGTTGACTCTTGTGCAGGGTGAGAAAGTGGGATTTATTTCCATTTTCCGGCATATGGTTAACCAGTTTTGCCAACACCATTTGTTGAAGAGGCTTTTTTCCAGTGTATGTTTTTGGCTCCTTTGTCAAAAATCAGTTGACTGTAGGCAGGTGGGTCTGTTTCTGAATCTTCTATTCTGTTCCATTGGTCTATGTGTCTGTTTTTGTGCCAATACCATGCTGTTTTTATTACTGTGGCTTTGTAGTAAAGTTTGAAGTCAGGTATTGTGATACCTCCTGCATGGTTCTTGTTGCTAAGAACTACTTTGGCTATCCTGGGCTTTTTGTTGTTCCAAATGAATTTAAGGATTGATTTTTCTATGTCTGTGAGTAATTTCTATGTCTGTAGTAATTTCATGGGTATTGCATTGAATCTGTAGATCACTTTTGGGAGGATGGCCATTTTGATGATGTTTATTCTGCCTATCCAAGAGCATGGTAGATCCTTCCATCTTCTAAGGTCTTTATCGATTTCTTTTTTCAACTTTTTGTAGTTTTCCTTGTAGAGATCTTTTACCTCCTTGGTTAGGTTTATCCCTAAGTATTTTATTTTTGGGGGTGCTATTGTGAGTGGAATTGTTTTCTGGATTTCTTTTTCAGTGGTTTTATGGTTGGCATACAGGAAAGCTTCTGATTTTTTAAGACTGATTTTGTATCCAGACACTTTTCCGAATTTGTTGATCAGTTCTATAAGTTTTTTGGCTGACTTTTTTGGGTCTTCTAAGTATAGTATCATGTCATCTGCAAAAAGGGGTAGTTTTAGTTCTTCTTTTCCTATTTTTACCCCTTTGATTCCCTTCTCTTACCTTATTGCTCTGGCTAGAGTCTCAAGTACTATGTTGAACAGAAGAGATGATAATGGACATCCTTGTCTTGTTCCTGTTTTTAGTGGGAACTCTTACAGTTTTTCTCCATTTAATATGATGTTGGCTGTGGGCCTATTGTATATTGCCTCTATGATTTTGAAGTATGTTCCTTCTATTCCAATTCTCTGCAGTGCTTTTAGCATGAATGGGTGTTGGATCTTGTCAGATGCTTTTTCAGCATCAGTTGAGATGATCATGTAATTTTTGTCTTTGCGTTTGTTTATGTGGTGAATTACATGGATTGTTTTTCATATGTTGAACCAGCCTTGCATCCCTGGGATGAACCCGACTTGGTCATGGTGTGTAATTTTCTTGATGTGGTTTTGAATGCGCATTGCTAGTATTTTGTTCAGCAGTTTTGCATCTAAGTTCATCAATGATATAGGCCTATAGTTTTCTTTTCTTGAGATGTCTTTATTTGGCTTTGGTATGCCCCTGCCTGCAGGGGTCCAGTAATTCTAGGGTCCTGGGGGAGCCCAAAGTCTGTATATGGGGATAAAAGAAAGACGCGGAGAGCCTGCAATGTTTGTCAAGCTCTAAGGTTTTTTATTTTTTAGCTGTGCTCTTATACATGAGAAAGGGCAGTAAGAATGAGGGAGCAGGGTTAATAGTTAACGATCTTTATGGAACACCTTGCGGCTAACTCTTTGTGGTAGGAGTATGGCTCCAGGAAGTCTATCTATAAGTTGTTTTTCCCAGAGGAGACTGTTTTGTGTAAGGGATGTGGCAGAGTTTATCTATAGCCTAAAGTTTCCTAGGAAGCTCTGTACATCCTCAACACAGGATCAGACCTAGGGCAGGACCAGATGATCAGTTAAGATGTGTTATGAAGTTACACAGGCCCTTGTGCTTAACTTATGGTCCTTGGCATTGGTATTAATGTGATGTTGGTTTCATAGAATGTGTTTGGGAGGGTCCCGTTTCTTTCTATTTCCCAGAATAGTTTGAGGAGTATTGGGATTAGCTCTTCTATAAATGTTTTATAAAATTCACTTGGAAAACCATCTGGCCCTGGGCTTTTGTTTGATGGTAAACTATTGCTGTTTCTATTTCTTTGATTGTTATTGGTCGATTTAAGTTTTCTCTTTATCTTCTTGACTCAATTTACGAAGATTATATGTATCTAGAAAATTGTCAGTTTCTTCTAGATTTTCCATTTTGTTGGAGTATAGTTTTTCAAAATAGTTTCTGATGAGCCGGGAGTGGTGGCGCACGCTTGTAATCCCAGCATTCGGGAGGCTGAGACCGGAGGATCCGGGTTCGCGGCCAGCCTCAGCTACCTAGTGAGGCACTCTGCAACTTAGTGAGACCTGGTTTCTAAATAAAGAATAAAAAATAGGACTGGGGGTGTAGCTCGGAGATAGAATGCCCCTGAGTTCAATCCCCAGTACCGCAAAAAAAAAAAAAAAAAATAGTTTCTGATGATCTATATTTCCACATTGTCGATGGTAATACCACGTTTTTCATCTCTTATTTTGGTAATTTGGGTTGATTCTCTCTTTCTTTTGGTTAGGCTGGCCAGTGGTTTATCTATCTTGTTTATTTTTTCAAGAAACCAGCTTTTGGTTTTGTTGTTTTCTGTATTTATTTTTATTCTCTATTTCATTAATTTCTGCTTTGATTTTCATAATTTCCTGTCTTCTACTGGCTTTGGGGTTAGACTGTTCTTGTTTTTTGAGTGCTTTGAGCTGTGTTATTAGGTTATTTATTTGGTGATTTTCCGTTCTTATGTGGGCAGTCAGTGCTATAAATTTTCCTCTCAGTACTGCCTTCAGGGTGTCCCAGAGGTTTTGATATGTTGTATCTCTGTTTTCATTGGTTTCTAGGAATTTTTAAATTTCTCCCCTTACTTCTTCTATGACCCATTCCTCCTTCAGCAGTGTGGTGTTCAGTCTCCATGTGTTTACATGGTTACTCTGGGTCTTCTTAGAGTTGATTTCTAGTTTTACTCCATTGTGTTCTGAAAAGATGCAGGGAATTATGTTACATTTTTTGAATTTGCCAGTGCTCTCTTGTGGCCCAGAATGTAGTCTATTTTGGAGAAGGTTCCATGGGCTGCTGAGAAAAATGTGAATTCATCTGTAGTTGGGTGAAATATTATGTATGTGTCTAACAGGTCCATTTGGTTTATGGTATTATTTAGGTCTGAATCATCTTTACTGACCTTTTTTTTTTTGGAAGATCGGTCTAGTTATGTGAGAGGAGTATTGAAGTGTCTCCTAGTATTAATGTATTGGGATCTATGTGTGACTTTATATCATGCAGAGTTTGTTTTATGAAAGTGGCTGCATCTATGTTCAGGGCATAGATGTTGATAATTGTTATTTCCTCTTGCTGGATTGTTCCTTTTACCAGTAAACAAATGACCTGCTTTGTCTGTTTTGATAAGGTTAGGCTTGAAATCTAATTTATCTGATATCATAGTTACTACTCCTGCTTATCTTCTAGTTCCATTGGCCTGGATTACCTTACTCCAGCCCTTCACCTTTAGTTTGTGGGAATCTTTGCTTGTAAGGTGTGTTTCTTGCAGGCAGGATATAGATGGATTCTGGGTTTTAATCCATTTTGCCACCTTGTGCCTTTTTATTGGGGAGTTGAGACCATTTATATTCAGTGTGATTATTGAGAGATGATGTTTAATTCCTAACATTTCGAGTTTTGACTTCTGTTTTTGGTGGTGTTTATTCTTATTTGCTTAATTGTTTGCTTCCTGGAAATTATAGTTTCTCTAGTTCTGACGTTTACTTGTTAGTTCTTCTTTGTAGTTAATCTCTTTGAGTGTTTTCTCTAGTGCTGGTTTGGAAGATATAAATTCCTTCAGTTTCTGTTTGTCATAGAAGGTTTTTATATCCCCGTCAATTTTGAGAGAGTTTTGCTGGGTAGGAGAATCTTTGCTGCAGTTATTTTCTTTCAGAGTTTGGAATATGTTACTCCAGCCCCTCCTGGCTTTCATGACATGGTTTTAGAGATCTGGAGTGATTCTGATTGGTTTGCCTCTAAATGTCACTTGGCCTTTTACTTTTGTTACCTTTAGAATTCTCTCCTTAGCCTCTATATTAGTCATCTTGATTAGTAGGTGGCATGGTGAACCTCTTCTTTGGTCTTGTCTAGAGGGGGTTCTGTATGCTTCCTGCACCTGTGTGTCGACTTCTCTTTCTATGTTTGGAAGATTCTCTGATACTACTTCTTTCAAAAGGTGGTTTATTCCATTAGTTTCAACTTCTAAACCCTCTTCTATGCCTATTATTCTTAGGTTAGCTCTTTTAACGTTGGCCCAGATCTCATCGATGTCCAATTCATACTGTCAAATTTTTTTTCTAGATTATGTACAATGGATTCATTTTTGGAATAGTCATCTTCTAAGAGTGATATTCTGTTTTCCGTGTGGTCTAATCTACTGTTTTTAGTTTGTATTGATGCCTTAACTTCTATTATTGCATCTTTCACATCCTTCACTTCCCTCAAGGCTTCTCTATGATTCCTACTCAGGGTGTCAGATTCTGTTTATTTATTCCTTTATTTCTTTCCAGCTCTCTCTCCATTCTTTCTGGAAGTTTTGTATCGCTTCTATTATTAAAGATCTGAGTTGTTCTTCTGGTATAATCTCTGCCATTCAGTGTTGTTAAGTTCTGTTATTGTGGGATTGTGTTGACTCATTGTTTCTTTGCTATTTTTCCTTCCCAAGGTTTCCCTGTTCTTAAATTTATATCTTTGCTGCTCTTGCAAGCTTTCTCTGAATTTATAGGTTTCTTTTTTTTTTTTATTTTCTCTCTGTGTATGGTATTTTGTACTGAGTTGCAATTACTCTGGGACTTCTTCTGCCCACTCTGTTGGTGCCTTTGGTGGATTTCAGGTGTTGACTTCTAGGGTCTAGCAAAAGCTAACAAAGCAACCAATCCTCTGAACAAACATAGATAAATCAAAGCAATGCAAAATGAAAGCAGAGTCAAAACAAGACAAAAAACAACAAGAAACAAAATAAAAAACCCTGCAAGTTTGTAAGAACAGACCTGATTTGGCCTCTGCAGACCTTTTGGGTAGATCCCTGCTGCTGTGGGCAGCTGGCAAAAATGGTGGCTGCCACTGCTGTGCATGTGCTGGCTCCTTTGTTCTCCCTGGGTTGTGATCAGCTGCTTTTGTTGCTTTGTTCATTTTTCTGCTGTTTTGCTTTTCTTTCCTTCCATCAAGAAGCTGCTTTTGTGGCAGTTTTGATTCAAGCTCTGCAGTGCAGTTGATCGCTCCTCTGGCTCTGGAGGGAGAGGTGAGTTGGGATGGCCCCACGTGGACTTAAGCTGGTCGTATCACGCGTTCCGGTCATTGTCGAAGGTGCTGTGATATGCCACCTGGTTAGGGTGTGGAGTTCACGTGTCGCTTACTCCACCTCTAGTCTCTGGGAATGCAGAAGTTTGTTATATATTTCTTTGTTAGTAGACCCCATGCCAGGGACTGGCTCAGTGGCAGCCGCCACTCTGTGGCGTGGCACCGCTGCCATACAGATGGGCTCCTTTACTCTCCCTGGTCGGCTTTCTGGATTTCTGGTCAGCTGTACTTCAGTTTTCAAAGCTTTTTTTCACTTTTTTGTTGCTTTTTTTCTTCTGTTAAGAAGCTCCTTTTATGGCAGATTTGAATCGAGCTCACAGCACCTGATGAGAGATGTTTCACTCCAAAGCCATCTTCCCGGAAGTCCCCTACTTCTCTCTTGCTCACCAAACTAGTGCCCAGGTGTCCTTACTGCAAGAGAATCCTGGTGGTCCTTAGCTCACAGGGGTTTTGTTGGAATTAAATGGATTAATGTAAAGAAAACACTTAACGGTGCTGGGTACCTGTGACTGTTAGCATTATCATTCCATGTGTAGCTGCCCAGAGCTCTGACTGTCAATCTCTGTGTCTGACAGGAACAGTAGGAAGTCCCCAACTTGCCATATTTTCAAGGTTTCAGTTACCTGTGGTCAACTGAAATATCCAAAAATATCAAGTGAAAAAATTCATAAATCATAAGTTGTTAAAAATTTATTGCAATCTATTATTATAATTATTCAATTTTATTACTAGCTTTTATTGTTAATCTTACTATACCTAATTTACAAATTAAAATTTTATCATAGGTATAAATGTATAGGGAATTACTTAGGGTTTTGTACTAAGGTTTCTGGGGTCTTGGAATACATCCCCTGTGGATAAGGAAGACTACTAAATTTAGTAAATACTCTCAAGGGCCTTAACCAACCCAGGTTCACTAAACCCAGGTCCCTCATAGCTGCCAGGACACTCCCTGTCACATAACCAGCTGTTCCTCAACTCGTGTTTTCTGAGCTGCTTTTCTTCTCTGAGCCTGCTCTCGGGCAGCTGTCTCTATCAAGTTTCATTCTACTTATAAATATAACCTCATTTCTGGACTATCGTCAGGTTCACAGAGTGTGCAACTTAGAACAAGAATTGCAGTTGAGAAACTAGCCTTTATCCTGTTCCAGCCGATGGTATCCAGATGCTTTATCACCTCTGAGAGCCCATTACAGAAGCCAACTGGGGCAGATTGCTTCCTCAACCCCGTGTGAGAGTAAACTGAGGCTCCTTCCCAGAGCATGGGTGAGGGCAAGGTGATCCCTGCGCTTGGTTTCACATCAGCATTGATCAGCTGACAAATCCGCTAGTAATTGAGGGTTCCTGCTAGTGTCTAGGAGGCTGACCTGGCATTGGCTTTGGTGTAATTGAGTGCTTTGGGAAATTTGATTAAAATGTGGGAAAGATGCTTTCCGGTCACAGAATTGTGAGACTATCTGGTATTACACATTGACAGGACCTGTTGTCCTGCTGCTTTAGCCATCTCAGAAGGAACAGTTTGAGTCACACCAGCCAGGAGACTTGACACACTGTGGAGCTAAAGTTTCACTTCTGTCATATGTTGGATAGATTAATGCTTGTGGTTTTAGGGGAAGATATTAAAGGTCTCCAAATGCAGTGTCTTTTCCACATTGCTCTTGATATCATTTTTATATCCAGGAATTACCAGTCTGCTATTTTTCTGAGAAAACCAGATGGCTGCACTGTCATGTTCACCAGAGGCCTCTGAGATCTATGCTGGCCTTATTAGCATTTGCCTGTCTTCTAGAAGAACTAAGAAGGCTAGAAAACCAGAAGGCATGACTGTTTTTTTTCCCTTGAAAGTGGGCTTCTGCTCTGAAGAGCCAGAGTGGGCAGCCCACGTGCAGCTTTTATTGATCCATCACACAGCACCACGGCCTCCTCCAGCCCCACTCCCTGCAGCAGATCTTCACGTCCGCTTTAAATTGTGCACTGAAACCACGTATCCCAGTGAAGTACAGTTCCAGCTTGGAGAGGCTTCATCACAGCACTGACATGAAAAGACAAACAGAAATCTGACTTGCCATGTTATCCATCCAATAAAAAAACCACCCAAGGGTAGAGGAATAGATATTCATCACGTCCCAGCCACTCAGCCAAGCCTGTGAGCTCAAGTGCAATATTTCTAGGTGGATTTCGGAAACCTTTCCCTGGCAGAGTTCTCCTCTGACAGCTCATTTCGTCAGCGGGCCAGCCAGTCGGGGTTAGTTTAACAAAGGGAGCTGTGCCCGTCTGATTTGGGCTGGAGAGCGGCATCGTCTTTCCCCAGTGGTTTGCGTACCATTGTGGAAGTTTGAGTACTTTCCTGGCGGTTCAGCAGCACTTCCTCTTCATGTTGCCTGGATTCTTCTTTTTCTGTTGTCAAGCTTGGGCTGCTGGGTAGCCTTTGCCCTGGTTTAGCATGAGCAGAATAATAGCATTGGCACGAAAGGAGATTCAAGAGATGATTATGGGATTATTCAGTAGACTTGTCACCAGAGAATTTATCTGTTACAAAGGGCATGTAGATTTTTTTTCATTATGGAATTTCTGCTTTAACAACTATGTGCCTGTGTGTATATATTATAGCTTCTGTAGTAGCTACACTTTGAGACCACTTTGTTAGAATATCTTGCTTCTTCCCAGTAACTTTTTTTTTTCCAGAAAGTTCTTTTGCTAATGAAGGGTTCTCCAGAAGGGACAGGAATGGGAGCCTTAGCTGCAGTGTGAACCTAAAAAAAGAGTATTTCAAGGAAAGTGTGGTTTGATTTGGATTTCAACAGATAATATGTATACCCTCTGCATTTGGAAATATGAGCCTTCTCTACACAAGTGGAACATGTTTTTAGTTTTCTTACTGAAATACTAGGGATTGACATAGCAAAATGTCTAGGTTCTGCCGAGTCACTCTGCACAGGCAGCTAGCCATCAGTATATAACCTGACATGTCCCCATCACTCTCATGCATAATTGTGGCAATCCCAGTATTTAAAGATGAATGCAGGATGACAAGAATGAGCACGGGTATGAGACTTAGAGCAAGCACATGGTGGCAGGGTCCCTGATCCCATCCACTGGTACTTACTAAGTAGCTACCGTGGCTCAGTGCTGATGTGGCTCTATTTATAGCTGAGCAGGAACAGCATGACCCTAACTCATGCAGCTGACTGTTCAGAGGGGGGACAGTCAGTACTAAGTCTTCATGAAACAAGTCTCCTTGTTGTGTCAACACGGAGCAAGATGAGACACCAGGCTGCTGTATGTAGCAGGGCTCCAAGGGCCCAAAGCCAGCGCCCCCTCTGCCCACCGGTTATGCAGCCGCCCAGCTGGGTCACATGCCTATGCTCTTCCTCACTTGGAAAACATTCCAGAACCAGTCCTGCCTGTCTCTTGGGATGCTGTAAAAGTGAAGATAGATAGTTATGATCCACTTGTAATTTTTCTTAGAGATAGAATGTTCTCTTTGTTCCTTCTTAATATGCTCTATTTCTTACCTTCTTTTCTAGCAATCACTAAGGACTTCTAGCAGAGGACAGACAAGAAAAAGGGCATTCAACTCAGGCCGGACATTGTGGGCCCAGTTTGTAGCTCAAGGATAAAAGCTGCTGAGCACATGAGTGACACAGAGAGGACAGGCAGTGTGAGGTGGTGAATTTCACTGCCCTCTAGTCTGTGTGGCCAGGGCTCTCTAAAATCTGTCTCCTCCTATGAGAAAATGCTGTATGCATGCAGAGTGGCAGAAGTAGGCGTGGAATCTCTCCATTTACTGAAAGCCATCAGGATTTTCTGGTGAGGTCTCTGTGTCCAGTGAGGGAATACGGGTCCTGCAGGAGGCCCAGGGCACCAGTTTCAGATTTGCCTTCAGAATTCTGATCTTTCGTTTTCAGGGAAAGGCTTTATATAATTTTTTTTTTTTTTAAAAACAGAATGAAGTTGGCCTACTGGAGTTCTTCCAAAATGTGATAAAAGAAACTAGGGCAGAGCCAAAAAAGGTGACTAACTGGGTCCTCAACACTTTTCTGGGCTATTTAAAGCAACAGAACCTTGCTGTCAGTGAGAGGTGAGTGGGGATTTCTTTCTTCTTTTACGATGACTCTGTGTCCACAAATGGTCGAAATAGGGCAGGGTGAGTTTTTCCCTCTCCCTGTCTTCCCTCAGGGTCCCTAACAAGACAACAAACAACCCCTGTGAATTCCAGATTCTAAAAATATTCTCCAACCCATCTGGAAATACATCTACTTGTTCAAATCTCTGCCTCTTCCTACTGTGTCCTTTGTGCTGTGCTGGGGACTTGAAGATGAGCAGGACAAGGAGTCTCACCCCTGTGGAGGTGCAGACCTTTAAGGGCAGCCCCTCAGCGCAATCCTGTTGTGCTGCAGGCCGTGAATGCTCAGAATGGGGACCTGACGGGGGCTGATGAACGCAACCAAGGCTGCCCTCAGGAGGTGACGCTTGAGCCGAGCCCTGAAGAGCTAGTGGGAGTTGTCGAATGGTGGGAGGGCCAAGGCATCTGGACCAAGAAAGCAGTAGAGCCATATCCAGAGACAAGCAGGCATGGCAGGCCAAGAAACCCAGAAAGGTGGGGACACCCCTGGATAGATGACCAAGAGCCACCTATGCAAAGCCCTAAAACACAAGCCCACTCCAGTTTCACACTGGGGGAGTGTGTATATATTAGTCAGCTTACACTGCTGTAACAAAATCCCTAGCATGGGCAGCTTAAACAGACGTTTATTCCCAGTTCTGGAGTTCAGCAAGTCCAAGATCAGGGTGCTGGCAGTCCACTTCTCTTGCTGGCCTGCAGATGGCCATCTTCTTGATGTGTCCTCATGTGGTGGGGTGGGGGGAGCTTTGTGGTCACTTCCTACAAGGGTGCTGATCCTATCATGGGGCCCACCCTCGTGACCTCATCTAAACCGAATCACACCCCAAAGGCTCCACTTCCTCATACCATCACGTTGGAGGGAACACAAGTCAGACCCCAACAGGGTAAAAGAACATTCTAGGGGCAGGTAGACCCGTTGGGAATGTCTTGCAGGAGTGCTAAGCAGTGCCCCAGCCCCGAGGGGGTGGCAGTGGCAGAGCTGGGGTGAAGCAGGCCAAGTTGGGGGCAGTTGTCTCCACTGGTCCCACTCTTGCTTTTCCTGCTTGGACACAGAGGTGAAATGGATGATCCCGGAGGAAGGAGGGGGCACCTCGTTGCACTTGGACATGCTGAGTCTGAGCCACCCACAGGACAGATCCTCAGCGGTAGCCAAAGGCGAGGTGGGTTGGCGCCATAGCCGACAGATGTAGGGGGGGGAAGTCTAAGCACTCACTGTTCATAGCTGGGCACATGCTTGTTTGGACTCTGCTGTGTGCACACAGCACAGGCGCCCTCTCAGAGCTGACAGGACCCGCTCAGCCGAGACCTGAGTGAGGGATGAACAGGGCTAGTCAGGCAGTCCGAGGGGCAAAAGTCTTCCAGGTGTGGGGACCAGTGCATGTGGAAATCTTGAAGTTGCTCACAGAAGCCAAAGAAAAGGCTCATGTCAAGAAGGAGAGAATGAGCATGAGCAAAAGGAAGAGGGCTCTTTAAGGGTGGGTAGTGGGGCCCTGCAAGGCCCTTGTGCAGGGTGGAGCCCAGGCTGGGGCAGCCCCATCGCCTCGTGCATCCCAGGGCCATGGAGAAAGTGGAATGAAGACACACGTGTTTAGGCACGATTCCTAAAAGTTATTTGCACAGAGGCAGTTATGGTTTGGATCTGGAATGCCCCCCCCCCAGGATGCTCCTGTGTTGAAAGTGTGGTCCCTACTGTAGCAGGGTCCAGATGTGGGACTTTTACTACCCCATCAGCGGGTGAATACATTGATAGCTGAATGGAACTTAGTTGGAGGAAGTGGGTCACCAGAGTGTGCCCTGGAAGGGTATTTCTTACCCCCAGTCCCTTCTTCCTCACCCCCCCTCCCTCTTTCCCTCTGTTTCCCAGCTGCCATGAGTGGAGCAGCTCTCCAGCACACCCTTCTACCATGATGTTCTGCTCCAACTCAGCTTCAGAGCAGTGTTTCTGGCCAAACATGTACTGAAACCATGAGCCAAAATCCATGTTGGCTCCTCTTTCCGCCTCTGTATTGTTCTTGTCAGGTATTTTGGTTCCAGTGATGAAAAGCTAACATTAACAGCCTCAATTTCCTGTTCAGCTGCTCACTGTCAGTGTACATGCCCATGTAGTAGTGTACACACTGGTATGTTTTAAGGAAAAAAAGGATTATGTTGGTTCACAGTTCTGGTGTACGGTTGAGGGGCCACAGCTGGTGATTACCTTCTCACTGGCAGAGTCCCAAAGCCATGGGGGGCATCACGTGGTGAGAGACAGGGAACACGAGAAAGAACAAACTGGCTTTTGTAGCAGACCCACTCTTGAGATAACTCATTGATCCATTCAGGAGGGCAGAGCCCCAGTCACCTCTTAGAAGTCCCCCCTAATATCACATGATAGGGATGAAATTTCAACATGTGTTTCAGAAGAGACAGACCATATCTGCATGATAGCCACTGGATGTACCAGCCTAACTCTGGAGCAAACATTAATGACCAGCCTTGGCCACTAAGGCTAACATCTCCAAAGCTTAGAACAGTAGCTGCAAAGCCAGCTACACCATGAGCCACAGTCTCATGATGACACCCCAGCAGAGAACACTAGCGATCAAATTTGCAGGTGATGATTTTGAAAATTTGTATTCATCTTATCAAAAGACTGGTGTTTAAAGGATTCAACCAGGAAAGTTATATTGAACTTGGATCTGATTGTTTTTAATAGATTGCTTTAGAAGTGTTTTTTTAATGAGTAAGACATTCTGAAGTATTAGTAACAGGTTTTATTTAATCAAGAACGTGGAAATTGCAGATATCCTGTGTATTCTATAGTAAGATCAGGCAAGTGCAACCGTCCAGTTCAGTTGAGGGCCCCAGACCTCCAGGTCTGCTGCGGGATCTGTCCCTAAGCACAGAAACCTAGAGAGGCTCTTGAGCCCAGAGGGTGTGGAGTGACAGGGAGACTAGTCCAGCAGTATCAGATGTGGGACAGCAGCTAGGATGGGGCGCCAGAACTCAGAGGCCCGTTAGAGGCCACTGGGGCTATAATCTGTGATGTCAGAATGGTGGTACGGGGAATTCATAGGAGGGGTGTCATTACTGCTTTAAGGGATCACTAGGTTTTGGCTACAATGGGCTAGATTTGCAGGGAGGGAAGCAATCGATGAATAAAACAAAGACAGCATGGTGATTTGCACCCAATAACAGAAGCATGGTGCCCCTTTTCCTCAGGTGATACTGAATGTATGGGGTGAAAAGGCTGGGATGCTGGTCAGCAGGAAAGGTTAAGTTTGGCTTAAACAAGGCTTGGCAAACTTTGGCATGTGAACCTCCTACTTGTTTTTCACAGCCTGTGAATAAGAATGGTTTTTATCTTCTCTTAAAAAAGGAGAGGGCTGCAGGGGGTGCAGATCAGTGGTGTGACTTGTGTTTATCATGTGTGAGGCCCTGGATTCAATCTCTAGCTCCAAAAAGAGTATGCAACAGAGACCATGTGTGGCTCTCAAATACCGCCTGGCTCTTTGCAGAAATTTGCTCCACTGGTATAGAACACACATTGAGGTGAGCTGGAGCTCTCAGGAGGTGGGAAGAGAGTGGGATGGTTTATAAGAGAAGAGCTCTGTAGAGGGCTGGGGTGGAATCCCAGCGACACGTGCTTCAGAGGGTAGATAATAACCACTCAAGCTAAAGTAAAAAACCAGGCAGATCAGGAGCTGCAAGCAATGGATGTGTTTTCAAGATAGGGAAGGTCTGAGCATTTGTGAATGGTGAGGTTAAAGCCACAGGACAGGAAATTGGCATCTGAGGAAGAATCATTGGTGTGGACAGAGATGGGTGGCGAGTGGGGATGGAGGAGTATTGGATGGAAGTGGGGGTGGGGAGCTAGGAAACATGGGGCCTTGCATCCACTGGTGCCCATAGGAAGAGGGAGGTGAGGGTGTGTGCTGAGACCAGGGTGGGAAGGAGAGTGTCTAGAACAGTTGCTGGCAGTGGGGACATCAGGCAGGGCACTAGGAAGTCAGTGAGATGAACAGAAGAACTAGTGAGCCGCAGGGGTCACCGAGGTCCAAGTCCTAGCATCTTCCTCCAGAAGCTTCTTTGGTCCCATTTTAACAGAACCAGAGAAGGGGGACTTGGGGCCTAGGACAAGCTGGGGCTTGAGATGGGCAGCTGGTTCACTGGGGCGAAGCATGGCCAAGAAATAGAGTGTTTGCTCTCAGGATGCAAGCTGGAGATGGAGTTGTGATCCTAAAAGAGCTCCAAGGGACCAGATGAAATTGGCAGCTTCGAAAGATCTCATTCCCCTCCTCTCTACATTCACTGACCTTAGGGAGTGGGGAAAAGAGACAACTGCCCAGATGTCAGAGTCTTCGTTACTGGAGACACATTTGCTGTCCGGAATCTGTGTGATCAGACAGCAGTAAATTAGGAGCTTCTGCTTCTGCCACTGTTCACTTGTCTCTACCCTCACATCGTTCATATCACTCTTGTGGTCTGAATGTTCTTATCTGCCTGAAATTCCTGAGTTGCAATCTTAACCTCAAGGTGATGGTATTAGAAATGGGGCTGGTGCGGGGGGCTCTTGAATGGGATTGATCCCTTATGAAAGAGGCTCTGGAGAGCTACTTTACCCTTACACCTCCATGAAAAGGCCAGACCTCAGCAGACACAGAACCTGCTGGCACCTTGTTCTTTAACTCC
This sequence comes from Graphiurus murinus, assembly GCA_004027655.1. Taxonomy (NCBI): domain Eukaryota; kingdom Metazoa; phylum Chordata; class Mammalia; order Rodentia; family Gliridae; genus Graphiurus; species Graphiurus murinus. The sequence continues at coordinate 28,630 of PVLC010001664.1, forward strand.
CAGCCTCCAGAACTGCAAGAGATGAGTTTCTGTTATTCATAAGCCACCAGTCTGCGGTGTTACAGCAGCCCCAGAGGACTGAGGTGGTCCCTGACCCCTGGGTGTGCTCCAGGAACCTAGTTCAGCCTCAGTGCACCATCTACACACTGTAGTTGGCAGCTGTATTTTCTGGGGCTGCAGAACATCCAAGCAACCCACATTTAAGAAAAACCTTTATCTGTCAGTAAAGATAGGAGGTTGGAAAGGGTAGTGATTAATATTGCCCTCTCTGCCTCTCTTTATTTTGGGATTTAACTGTGGTGGTTTACAATACCAATTTAGTAAGCCCAATACTCTCCAAACCTGATTTCCTCTTGGTAGTACCTTTTATCCATACTTTGGGCTAAACAAGTGCTCAAGTGCTTCAGGGATGATGGGCCTTTTTTTTTTTTTTTTTTTTTTTTTTGCAGTATTGGGGATTAAACTCAGGAGCATTCTACCTCTGAGTTACATCCCCAGCCCTATTTTTTATTCTTTATTTTGAAACAGGGTCTCACTAAGTTGCGGAATGCCTCACTAGGTAGCTGAGGCTGACTGCGAACCCAGATCCTCCAGTCTCAACCTCCCAAATGCTGATATTACAAGCGTACACCACCATGCCCGGCTAATGATGGGCCATTTTGAGTGAACAACCTTCAAAAGGCCCCGCAGGGCTTGAGTCAGAGCTCAGCGCCCATCCCTGGTGAATGTGTGCCCGCTGGCTTGGAGTTCCTGGAAATTGGCCTTGGGGCTGAGCTGGAGTTCCCTGTTTATTATCTAAGAGTTTCCAAAGAAATGAATAGTGAATGATGGGAACCAAGATTTAACCAGAAGGTTGTGCAAGTGCATCACACTTGAGAAGCTTTCATGTATAGACATGCTCATGCGCTGTTTGTAGTTGTTTCTGTTTTCAACTAGTGCCCCAGTGACCTCACAGCATTTGATTGGTCTAGTTGCTGTGTATATCTTCAAGTATAAAAGTCATATATTTGTAAAGAAGTCCACGATTCAGTCTTGTCTTTTCAGTAATATAGACGCATCCCCTCACACTACCCTGAATGTGAATTAATGACACTTGACTGTGTGGTTTCTCCCTGATCTTTCATAACATGAGATCTTGGCAAATAAGTCACATCATCAAAGTGTAGCCCTAATGGATTCTGGGCCCTTCTGTGTCTAGAACACTCTCACAAATCTGCAGAAGAGAACAGTGTGTAGAAGGCCCCTGAGGACAGTGTGGATGTGGCTGGTAGACACTGTTCCCTTATAGAAAATCTCTTACAACTGAAAGAAATTTATATTTGCACAGAAACATGCAGAAAAGTGGCTTTGTTAGCTGTTTGGTTTGAAGTAATTTTTAGGCTGATCTTTCAGTTGAAAATATTTCATTACTGGATTTTTTTTCCTTTCTCTTTGTGGTTCATGAATTTTGCAGCCACCTCCTTTTTTTGACTAATTACACTGAGCAGTTGTCTGTTGCCACAACGTCTGCCAAACAGCTGTTATTGTTGGGTGGTAAAATGAGGGGGAAAAAACACCACCAGTCACAAAAGTATGTTATATCCTAAAATAATAAATAAGTAAAACAAAGCCCAATTGGCCTGTTACTGTCATCCCGGGGTATGGTTCTGATTATTTAAACATCCAAGACTGAGTGCTCAGATTCTGATAACCATTAATGGAAACTCTGAGATGCAGAATGTAAATTGATTTTCTCTTCTTTTGGGCCACAGTCCTGTCACACCCTCCGCTCTTGCTGGGCTGCTCGATCTGCTGGACAGTAAAGCAATTTCATCAGCAGCAGCTAAAAAGGTATGTCTAGAGCTTCTCACTGCTCTACTATCCCCATAAGTATTTTCTGTGAAACCCAAATGCTGCTAGACGTGGTAACACATGCCTATAATCCCAGTAGTAGGGAGGCTGAGACAGGAAGATCTCCAGTTTGAGGCTAGCCTCAGCAACTTAGTGAGGCCCTATTTCCAAATAGGGGGGAAAGAAAAAATAGGGCTAGTGGTATAGCTTGGAGGTAGAATGCCCCTGGGTTCAATCCCCAGCACCACAAAAAAAACAAAACAAGAAACCTAAATGCTATCACTAAGCAGCTTTCATAATTAAAGTATTAAATGCCTGTTGAGACACTTGATACTGAAAGGTAGAAAGATTTCATGTAGCCAACATGTGCGATGCAGGCAGTTTGTGTCTTGTCTTTGCTTATTGAGGGAACTCATTATTGTTGGGCTTTGCCATGAATGTCTCCCCAAAACATTTGCTTATGTACACAGCTGGGGTGCCACAGCTTGTGAGGAAAGTCAAGGCCGCCTCAGCTTGGCTCCCAGTCCACTGCTCTTTGCAGGTCCCCATGGCCTGCCAGCAGTCCCCAGGCTGCCTCTGTCTGTCACAGGATTGCCCTCTGAGAGCCAGTTCTCGGCGGGAAGGGAGTCGGACAGCCACATACTTACTAGATGAAATTTTACACATGTGCCCAGTGTGTGAAAACTCAGAAAACTAGCATCATGTCAGGTGGCCTTGTCGCTACTCCACCTACCAGTGCTGGGTGGGTGAGAGATTCCTGGAATTCAGAAAACTCTTACAAATAAGAAAGATAAAGAGCATCCAGGCACTGCCTCATCTCAACTTCAGAGACCGCAGCTGTCAGTGCTTCAGCCAAAACCTAATGTTATTTTAATGGTGCCTTTGCATTTAATATTTATACGGCCGACAGTAGTGGCAGGTTACAAAGTGCGGCTTTGGGGAAGCGGCTGCTTTTGGCTAATGACGAGGCGCCATGGAGCACACCCCAGGGTCTCTGCTGTGAAGTGGAGACAGGAGCTGCTGAAGGCTGCTCAGCCACCTCAAGTGGGGCTGTCAACCACGGGACCCACCATTTAGGAAAGGCTTTGGTCGCATAGATGTCAGAGGAATACAGATGTTTATGACAGCGCTCAGCAGGTGTAGAAAGATGAGATGGCCTGAGGGCAGAAAAGCCTAAATGTGTGTGTCTCTGTGTGGGTGTATATATACACAAGAGCAGATGAATTGTAGCATTTGAAATGAAAGAGGAAAAAATCTTCTCCTTCTCCTTCCAACAACGCAGCCCCACTCAAAAATGACAATCTAGTGCAGTGCCTAAGGTAAGTCCAGTGGGAAGAGATGGAAGATGCTGGAAGGTGCTGAAGGCTGGTTTGGATACAGGTAGAGACACGTTTGCATTCTATTGACTTCTAGCCTGTTCAAAGGACTCCTGGCTTCTGAGAGAAAGGCAGCTAGAATAAAAGCCCGATTAGAAAGGCGTCTAGTGTGTGCCACGTGGGGCGTCTCCCTTTCCTCTTACTGCCTTGGGATTTCTGTTCTATTTCTACTTTTTTTTTTTCTACTTTTAAGGAAATTGTTGTTTTTTCAGGGGGAGAATAATGTATGTTGATTATAAAGGAAAAAAAAGAATCTAGGTAATGAATGCAGAAAAAAAAATGAAGATTCTGAAATTCTACCCCGTTGGAATAACTAGCACTAATGTTGGGTGAGCATCCTCCCGGGCATCATCCGTGCATTGCAAAGAGGGAGGGAGGACAGAAGGGAGGAAGGGCAGATGGGTGTGAAACTGAGGACTCGTAAAAAGAAGAGGGTGTGGTGTGCTTTCTTTAAGCATATTTTTTCTTGTTTAGTGTATAGTCCATTGGCGTTTGCTGGTTTATGAAGCATCTCAGTTTCTGAGGAGACCCAGTGTGGTATCCCATGCCTGGTACAGCAGGCGCTGGCCATCCCGCCTCGCTGCTTCTGTCCTCGTCCTCTGAGGGCCCCACCCCTGGGCCCTCACCAGTGCCCAGTGTTCATTATGCTACTTTCAGGCCAACTTTTTCTTTTTTTAAAAGTTTCCCCATATGAGAGAGAGAGAGCATGTAGTACTTGTCTTGCTGTGCCTGGCTTTGTTTATTTACTTACTTACTTACATACTTTATTTATTTATTTATTCTGGGGATTGAACCCAGGGGCATTTTACACCTGAGGTACACCCCCAAGCCTTATTTTATTTTTTATTTTGAAACAGGGTTTCACTAAGTTGCTGAGACTAGCCTCCAAACTGTGATCCTCCTGTCTTAGCCTCCCAAGTACTGGGATTACAAGTGTACACCACTGCGCCCTGCTGGCTTATTTCACTTAACGTAATCTCATCCAGTTCCATCCATTTCCTGCAGCTGACAGGATTCCATTCTTCTTTATGGCTGAAGAATATTCCATTGTGTATACATACCACATTTTCTTCGTCCATTCATCTGTTGACAGGCGCCTGGGCTGGTCATATCTTGGCTGCTGCGGGTAGTCCTGCAGTAAACACGGGCGTGCAGGTATCGCTTTGGTGTCTGCGTTCACGTCCTTTGGTATGTGCCCAGAAGTGGGATTTCCTGGATAGTTTGGTAGTTCACTCTTTCATTTGCTATGGAACCTCCATCCTGTCTTCCACCAACAGTGTTTTTTTTTTCCACATCTCACCAATGTTGTTTGTGTGTGTGTGTGTGTGTGTGTGTGTGTGTGTGTGTGTGTGTTTTGTTTGTTAATAGCTCTTCCAACCAGGATGAGATGGATCTCAGTGTAGTTTTGAGTTGCATTTCTTGATGGCTAATGATATTCGGCACTTTGTAATATACTTATTGGCCATTTGCATCTTTTGAGAAGTGTCTTTTGAGATCATTAGCCCAGTTTTAATTGGAGGAGCCAGGTGCCTGTATTCAGCCATCTTCAGAAATCTCCTGCATATTCTGTTCACAAAGTTGTACAACCATCACCACTATTTATTCCTGAATATTCTCATCAACCCCTAAAAGAAATGCTGCACTCATCCCTCCCCATTAACCCTTCCCTGTGGAACACTCCTGATCTGTCTTCTGTCTCCATGGATTTGCCTGTGCTTGACATTTAATAATTAATGGATCTGATTAATATTAATGTACTCATACAGCCTGTGGCCTTTGGTATCTGGCTCCTTCACTGAGCATAATGTATTCAGAGTTCATCCAGGTGTCAGTACTTCCTTTTTAAGGTTACATAATATTCCATTGTAGGATTCTACCATTTTGTCTATTCATTAGTTGTTTGCACTTTGGGGCTTGTATGAATAATGCAGTTTTGAGCATTCATGTACAAGTTCTTGAGCATATGCTTTGAAAATTTTTAGATAGGAATGGAATTTCTGGGTCATGTGGTAATTCTGTTTCACCTTTTGAGGAATTGCTAAATTATATTCCAAAACGGCCACACTGTTTTCCACTCCCACCTGCAATGTATGAGGTTGCAGTTTCTCCACGTTCTCAGTAGGACTGCTTATTGATCATCTTATTACAGCCTCGAGGATGTGAAATAGTATCGGACTGTGGACTTGGTTTGCTTTTCTCTAAGGACATTGAGCATCTTTTCGCATCTTATTTTTATAGTGTACTTTTTAAAAAAAAGATGAAAAACATGTTGCAATATGCTTTTCAAAATTTAACTGGAGTCCGGGTATACCTTGGGTTTTAGAGGACAGAGAGCCAGAACAGTTCTGCCCGCTCTTGGTGCTGCTTGGACAGAATGGGGAGGGGTTGGATGCGTGATTAGAGGACCAGTGGTGAAGGAGGCCGCTGGCTGCATGGCCGACTCCCAGGAATGATGAGATTTCTCCCTCGAGCATAGCCCCAGAGTACACAGAGGAGGCCAGTTAAGTGGGACACGTGTGTGTGCTGTCTCCGTGGACCATCATATCCCAGGGAATTTTTGGCATTGTTTCCTGATTTGTTTTAATCTATCTCTGTCTCTCTTGCTGACATCATTGCCAATTATTTCTCTCCCTGTACACCCCAGGTGTCCAGCAGGGCTTCTGAGATGCACAGCCTCATCCCTCAGCACCCCAGGGCCAGGGCAGTTAAGAGACTGCTGTCATGAAGTAGTCCTATTTTTCAGAAACAGAAATAGAAACTCAGAGATGATGTATCATCATGAGCAACCTCCTAGTAACTCCTGGTAGACAGAAGTATCCCATATTCCTCTCACAAGGTCCAGGTCTGTATATTGAAGTGGCAGGTGGCAGTTCCTATCTCCTGTCCTCACAAAGGACAGGTCAGCTTGGACACATCAGACTCCCAAACCATGAGAGTGACAACTAACCTGCAAATGAGCATCCCAGGATGCCAGGATTATCCACTGTGACTCCGAGGCCCCGGATGTGGTCCAGGCTGCTGTCAGATCACAGCTCAAGGCAGTCATGCAGGTGAACTTGTCTCCTCTCTGCACACCTGAAAACAGATGTGGATGACCCACTGTCACCTGAGCATTGTCCAGTTAATGTTTCCAGTGGGACCAGCTAGCTCAGGGCCCACAGAGACACAGTACCACTTAACCAACTTCCTCTGTGTACTTTGGGATTTGCTTTAGGGAAAAATCACCAATTTTTTTTTTCTTTTTTGGTGCTAAGAGTTGAATCCAGGGGCATTCTACCTCCAAGCTACACACCCCAGCCCTTTGAAACAGGGTCTCACTAAGTTCCAGAGGACCTCACTAAGTTGCTGAGTCTGGCCACGAACCTTTGATCCTCCTGTCTTAGCCTCCCAAGTACTGGGATTACAAGCGTGCACCACCATACCCGGCTACCAAAAAACTTTTTAATGTAGGAAATGTTACCTATTGCACACTAATCCTGTGTTAAAAATGGCTAATGTCATCTTCTCTCTCAGCACTTTGGCTCTTTGCACATCTCTGTGTGCCCTTTCCTCTTGGCTTGGGTTGGAGGCTGTACCTTCTTAGGCATTCACCTGCCTTGGACCAAGGAGGGAACTCCTTTCTCCGTGGCTGTCTCCTCCCTGCCCTCTGCTTTGAAAAGGACCCAGGACAGGCAGGCGCAGGTGCAGGCGAGGGGCCTGCATGCTCTCTCAAGACCCTTTAAAGATCGCTTCAGCTGGAGAAGCGGCTGGGCAGCAGTTAGAAAACAATGTGAATCTGTCCCCAGGGACCCAGAGGCAGGCTTCTGCCCCACCTGTCAGGCTGGCTCCAGCGTGTGTGTGAGACTAGGGACTTCCCAACCTGCCTTACCCCAAACTTTCAGTGGCCATTAATTAGCACAGGGATCGAACTGTGACCCCTTGTTTGCCTGTGTGTCTTGGGCTGCAGCAGCGGGCCTGGGAGCCACACTCTGGCTGGAAACTATTGCGCTGGGGTAGCACTTACTGGGGAGCGATTTGGCACACAGAGAAGCCAGGGTTTATGCTGTCACACAAGGCTCAGTGACCTCAGAGCCCTCTGCGTGGAGGGGTAAAGGCCAGGGCACTGTGGCAGGGGAACAGGAGATCTGGCCCCTCAGCCACTCTTCCCTGCCAGGCTCCAGCCAGGAGTGGCAGGCCTTTTTGTTTCTGTGGTGCTGGGGATGAAATCCAGGGCCATTCTACCTCCTAGCTACACCCCCAGCCCTTTTTATTTTGAAACAAGGTCTCGTTGAGTTGCTGTGGGTCTCCATAAGTTGCTGAGGGCTGCTTTGAATCTGAGATCTTCCTATCTCAGCCTCCCAGGTCCTGGGTTTATAGGTGTGCACCAGGTACCTGGCTTATCTTTGTCTTAAACAGGAACGAGGACAGGAGAGGACAAGTAGAGTCTACTGTGTCATCCCGAGAGCTGGGTCTGGGCTGGGGCAGGCATTTCGATAACTTGTGAACTAATAATCAGTGCTCACCTTTGCCACTGGCAGACAGGTCTCTGGCTTCACTGCTTCCCATCCCTCGGGGAGCAGCTGGCCTCTGACTTAAAAGCATCTGTTCTAGCTGGGTTCAGCAGCGCCTTTGACCCCAGTTCCTGGGAGGCTGAGGCAGGAGGATCACAGGTCCTAGGCCAGCTGGCAGTGTCCTTGCTCTGCTTTGTGCATGGCATGGTCCCCAAGCACATCGCCATTGCTCCGGTTATTTTAGCCCAGGCAGATACAACCAGCATCTGGGCTGTCAGGTCCCAGCTGTGCTAGGTCCCAGGCAAGGGCTGACTCCCAGCTAGCCAGCCAGGGTCTCCTGGGCTGGGAGAAATGGCTACCCAATCCGTATGCAAGGTCAGAGCCAAAAGTGACCTGGGAGACTCCAGGCCTGGCTGCAAGGGGCGCCACCTTGCCTCCTTAGCAGGAACAAGCCACCCAGTGGAGTCTTCCTGAGTGAGCCCTTGCAGGTGCTTCCGTTGTGAACCAGCGTTAGAGCTCTCCTCTCCTGCACATTGGACATTTTCAGCTAGGTACTCTCTTAGGAGTCTGGAGTGAACAAAATACATGCTGATCAAAGTCTACCTGCCAGTAAAGGTAAATAAATTATGAGAAATACATGTGGTGGGTATGAGGGGTTTTTTTTTTATTAATATAAGAAAGTACTTCTGTAATAAGTGAAAAAAGAGCAGGACACAAATTGTATATATTCTATGACCACAACTGTGTTACAAAACAAACAGAAAGGGAGGGAAGGAAATGCACCAAAATATTGACATTGTCTTTCTTGAGACAGGAAAGCAGGTGATTTCTTTTTATCTTTTCCATATTTCCTTATTTTCTGCAGTGAACACATATTAACTGTTATAATTAGGAAAATGTTTCCTAAAAATCAAGTCTTAATTCAAGGAAAATAAGTCTATAAGGGAAGGGGACAGAGAAAGAAACCCTTCAGACCTGTGATGGGATGGCTGCGGAGGATGAACCTCACTCACCCCAGGCTGGTCTTGGGTCACAGGGCCCGACCCTGCTCACAGCACTTGGGCAGGGACCCTGGCCTGGCCTGCACCTCTCGCTGCCTTCCCCTCTCGGCAGTCAACTGGGAGGCTTTCGTGCGCGTGTCCTTGAGCAGGGACAGCGTTGCCCACAGTGACCGGGTTGGGTGACAGTAGCCGGGAGGTACGCTGTGGGAGACCACAGGAGGATGCACCAGGACACCCGCCCGTCACCGAACACATGGAGCCATGGTGAACGTTTGCAGTGGTTTTGGTTCAGACACGGAGCATCTCTGCCTCCTCTGGCTGTGCCGTCCTGCTGACGACAGAAGAGCGGCTTCCTGGGAGGGAGGGACCCTGGGGACAGCTGCAGGCTGAGGGGAAGAGGCGCCCAGGATCCCGCCCTTCCCTCATTCTGCTCACCCCAGAAAAACACGAGCTAGGAAGGCAGCCCCTCAGCGAGTGCCATCTTAAAAAACCGCCTCCCGGTTCCCCAAGTTTGATTAGTTTGAGGATCTGCTGTTGTCATCGTTTTTGAAGTAGAAAACTGCACACACCATTAAGTATTAATTCTCACAGTCAGACTTGGTCTGGCTCCACCTGGAGGGGTAATGTGGTGACCGGGCCTGCGGACGGTGACGCACACGCGTTTCCAGTGGCTTTCCATTTGTGTCTTCACGGGGGTACTTTCCTGCCCCCTCGGAGAACAGCGTTTCCCAGCAGGCTGTGTTTCTGGACTTTAAGTGCAGCTCCCTCCTGCAGCCTGCCAGCCCTGTCTTCCTAAATGTCACCTCCATTAATTCAGGGGACACGGGCAGATCCACACTGACCAGGGACCCGGGCAGCAGGAGTGCTGTGAGTGATTGTAGCCTCGCAGCCTCCAGGAGACTTGGCTCTTCTGCCTCCATCCGGAGTGGTGTCCTGTCCCCAGCTGGCCCACGCAGCCCGCGGCCTTTAACTGCGCGCTTTGTGCTGCCCCTCCTCCCGCACTGTAGCAGCAGAGGCGGTGACAGAGCTGGCTCCTCACTTGTCTCCCTCTACTTGCAGGTGTTCCTGGAGCTGTGGCGTGGGGGGGGCAAGACGGCGGCGCAGATCGTCTCTGAACAGAAGCTCGAGCTGATGTGGGATACAGAGGCCCTGGAGCAGCTCTGCCAGGCCACCATGGAAGGACATCCCCAAGTGGTAACTATTGGGAGGCGGGGATGTCGGGGTGTCTCTGCAGCCCTGCTGGCTTGCAGAGGGCCAGCACGAGGCGGACCCTTTCCTTGGTTCCCTGCTATGGCCCAGAGGCTCTTCTTGGAAGGGCCCAGTCTTGTTGATAATTCCCTAATTATTTCTGTCAGCTCTTTAAGGTCGAAAGAGATGAAATGAGGTAAATATAAGAAAAGCACAGTTTCCTGTAAGGAAACTTCTGCCCTGGCACGAACTCTGTGGAGTTGGGGTATGAAGGGCATGTGGCGGTGCTACCGAGTCCACTGCCTAGGTGCGGCTTCCAGGCCACACGGCCAGAATCCAGCAGGCAGGACTGCAAGGGGGAAAGATAGGGAAACGCTTTAGCTTCATGCTTTTAAGTGGTGGGAAGAAAGGCAGAAGAGGAAATCACTTGTAAATTATGGAGAAAATCCTTTGGTAGGGCCATGGCTGAAAATCAAGCCATTCTGTGTTCTCAGCCCGGGAGAGAAAAGCCCAAAAGAGTCCCAGCCCTCCCTCCCTCCTCAAATCTAAGATGTCTAGAGAGATTTTTCAGTGGAGAAAAAAATTGTAAGCATCTCTTTCAGAATAATACCCACCCACCTATCAGCTTCCAGGGACACTAACAGCTCTGTAAAGAGCTCTCGATAAGGAAAATGAGCCTGCACAGGGCCCCGCAATCTCCATCCTCCTGCCTCCTCTGCAGTGACTGATAAGGACGCACTCAGCTTCAGACTCGTCCTGCCGCACAGTGCGTGTGCACGTTGTTGCCGATCAAGGCTCTGAGGAGTGGAGGTCGGAGCGGGTGGCCCGACAGTCCGTGGTTATTCCATAGGAACGGAGCGCCTCCTGCCTTCGTCAACCCCTCACCCACCACAGCGCACGCCCCTTGCCCAAATGCTCTGCAAAAGTTGCTGTTTTGTAGATTTGTTTTCTAAGGAGCAGGCCGTCTCGGAGGGGAGTGGGAAGAAGGAAAGCCTGCATCTTAGCGGCTGCCAGTGCCACTAGAGAATTCGAGGGGCACCCACACTCACCTCAGTGATTCCGCCCTCCCGTCACTGTGAGCCCCAAAGGAGAATGTCCTGGTTCCCCATACGGCAATCACTGAGGCCATCTGCTCCGCTTCACCATTGCTGTGATCAGAAGGCAGTGAGCTAGAATCTCCTTTGACAGGGACCTAGAAAGCTGCTCCCAAGTTAATCCTTCCTCTCCTCTTCCATTTCATTTCGTATCTAACTTTAAGGGAAAAAAGAAGCCGAATGTGATTTGCAGTAAACTTAAGCCTTGATTGAGGATTATTAGGTATGAGGCTTTTCAGTTTCTCCTTTTAATTTCTGTCTCTGAAGGTGATGGATGTGAGGCGGAACCCTAGAGCCATAAACAAGCTCATCGGGTTGGTCCGGAAGGCAACCCTGTGCCGAGCAGATCCAGCTGTGATAAAGGAAATACTGGAGAAGAAGCTGGGGTCCTGAGATGCTCGGGATCTTCAGCCTGGGGAGGACCAGAGCCTGTGACCGCTGACGTCCGCACAGTGTGAGCTGGTGTCTCTCACTCCCTGGCCCCAGCCACACACTGTGACAGGGTCACTTCTCACACATGTTCTCTTCCTCTGAGACCCTCTGCAGCGACCAGCAGCGACACACACTTGTGTGCTCCATTGACCTTGTAAGGGCTCAGTGCCGGCTGCACGGTGGCCAGGAGATAGCAATGTTCTAGGTATATGTATAATTCTAAACTAAATAAAACATGTGCTTTTGAACACCATGGCCACCAACAGGACTTTTTGTGGTGCGGTTCCTTTGACAAGCATCTGTGAGCACTCCCTAAGGGCCAGGCGTGGTTCAGGTTCGGGGTTTAACATGACCAGAGACTATAATTTGGATGCAGTGTATTTCAATCTAAAAACAGGTTAATGAAGATGAAAGCACAACAAAACAAATGGGCACAGTGTAAACACTTGTTCAGGAAGGTCTCAGTCACACCTCCACTGAGTACAAGCCACCCTGCCACCTGACTCCCTAGGGATCCCGAAGGCAGAGTCTGAGAATCGATGGATTAAACAACAACAAAAAGGCAACACAAGTTCTCAAATAAATTTAATGAATAAAATATGTACTGAAATATCACATAAAAATTAATTTACACTTCAAAGATTGTGTAGTTACCTACCCTCCCAAGGCCAAAAAAGATAAGGAAAAAAGGTGTAACATTGATTTGTTTTGCCTGGAAAGAATAAGATTATAAGCTAACAAAACCTTGACCTTTAACAGTAATGCAGCTGACAGCACAGTGGTAAAGGCTGGCAGCCTCCAGTCCTGGCCTCACAACAGTGATGCCACTTCTCTTTCACACTGGGGCAGCCCTTTGAAGGGTTCACCTCAGACCCCTCCCAGTGCTTTCTTTAAAGACCAGTTTTGCAAATCCTGATTTTAAAAGTAAAGTGACATGAGCAAGGAAACAAAATCTTTGAAGACTCTGATTTTACACTGAATTCTCTGCCCTTCTAAGAACAGTAAGACATTTTGGGGAAACACTGTGCAGTAGCAGTTGGGCAAGGGAGAAGGAGATAAGTCCCTCCCTCCTCCAGCAGAGCACGGAGCAAGGAATGAAGGGTGCCCGGCCTGCAGGCAAGAGCTCAGGACTTTCCTAAACAATGAGAAAGCGCCCCTCTTGCCCTGCCTGAAAAAGCAGGGAGAGAGGAAAGCAGTTGTGTGGCTTATTTTAGACCAGCAAGAGATGACTTTTTAAAAATATATTTTTTTAAATTAGTGACCTAGAACGGTAAGAGAATGTGTTCCCTCACCCAGGAAGCCAGGTGCCCCACATTTTGTTGCAGTGCTGAAAACTACTGGATCTAAAAGTATTTTCACTAAACCTCTCTACAAGAGAGAAAGGCAGAGAGTCCCTCCTCGCTCTACAAGTCTCTGAATTACAAATGGGCAAAGGTGCTCTGAGATTTTAATCTGGCAGGACCTTTATTCTATAAGAAATAATAAGGTTTGGTTTTATTCTGTAAACCCCATTTTCAACTAAAGTTCTAGTTTCTCAGGCACTGAGCCTAAAAAAGCACTGATGGATCTTTCTAGACCATTTCAAATCAAGGACTTATCTAAAGCTGGAGGTACAGCCAGATCGCGACAGTTTAGCAAAACTGTTGTTACAAGCGAAAACTGCATGTGCATTTTCATTATTCCCAGAGAAGAATGCCACCATTAAATACTTGATATTTACAAGGCTAATTCCCGTTCAACTCCGACAATCACCTGTTCTTCTGAATGTCAACTTCTAAATCCTGAAAACCATGCTTTGTATGCTGACATCACTGCTACTTGGGGGTGGGGAGGGGGATCAAAGCATAGCTCTGACTGATTAGATATCGCAAAGATATGTTTCCATAACACCCTAAGAAATTCACAAAGTATGGCTCTGCTTGAACACGGGCTTCAGTGAAGTACAATTTTATATTCTTTCATGAGTGTACGTTTAGTCTGGTTCTGCTTGTACCATTTAGGGGAATTCTCATTAAAATGTATGAGTTGGCACCATCGCTGGAGCCACTGCCATCTGTCACTGGCACACACCTGTGGGCTGGGCAGGAACGTGCCGGAGACCAGCTCACCCTGGGTCAGCAGAACAGATCTGCCTGGTCAGGCCCAAATGACGAGCTCTGTGGCTAAAGAAGGTGGGGCTGGTGGTTCTGGAGGGAAGGCAGGAATGTCAGCCCAGCACCCAGCATGCCGCCAGGGACGGGAGAATTCAGCAAAAGCTCATCTAATTTGTGAAAGAAATTAATGGTCAGTCTTTCGTGGGGCAAATTCTGGGCCTAGAGAGCAGCTTTTTGCATCTGCCAAGGCTTATGCATCAAAATAAACTTCTGTCCCTCTCTCAAGATGTAAATGGGAAAAAATCCTGATCATCCTTATACCAAGGTAAGGAAGTTTTAGCTGAGTTCCTTCCCCACCCCACCTTTTCTGTTTAAGTAATTATTGCCAGCCTGGAAGAGGATCATGACTTTTGGAAGTACACACCTTCCCTCAGCTTCAGTTTGGTTGATGCAGTGTACAGCTTATGGCCCACAGTCTACATTGTGCTTTTCATTTCTGTTGAATTTAGCTGTATCATTTCAAGGACTCCACACAGTGATTATTGGGGGGGGGGGGGGGATACTGAATCCATCTACAAAGCTGTGCTATTCACCTTTACCAAAGGCAGCATGGAGTGGCCCCAAGCTGCTTCAGCAGGTTTTAGACAAATGCCTTGGGGACTGTGTGCCAGCAGAGCTGCCCCTGGCTGGGGATGGAAGGCCGGGCAAAACCCTCTCGCTGCCTCCCTCAGTCAAATGGCTGAGCAAAAGGCATTTAAGTAAGACTGCCTACACCCAGAGTCCCTCTAGAACAGCTGCAGGACAAAAGGGGGCCTGGCGACAGGTGGCCTCTGTCAGCGACACCCCAAGATGCACAGGTTTCTGCAGCCTCCGCTCCATGAAATCTAAAATCTGCTTAAGAGCTCCCATTGCCGTTCCCAGGTTCTGCAATGATACAGTAAGTCTAAACTCTCCGAAAGATTCCTGAAATACAGTGGGACTCATCTGACAGACTCCTGGTGTCAGTGTTGTCACCTGTGTGAGCAACAGTGAGGTTACTCACATCTTACAAGAACAAAATGCACAGTGACCCGCAGGGCAGGAAAGGTCAGTCCCAGCTCAAATCATCAGTCTTCAGGCTTTCGAGCAAAGGCTGAAGATGTGAGCCCCCCCCCCCCATGTCCTGGCCCTCCTTTTCCCTAAAGAACCTTTCCAAAATCTTGCGCTAAATCCCTGTTTATCCCGTTAATGAGCCCCAGGATAATCTGTCCTCTCAAACAAGTAATGGCCTAATAAATGCCTGAATATAGAGAGGATTTACCAAGGCAAAACCATTCTTCGTCTTCCAAGAGCTTTTCCTAAAGCAGTAGGTTTATGGTGGTCATTCAAAAAGAACTAATAAAAAAAGAGTCAACTCCATTCTCTTAAAATGTTTCCTCACAATGTGACTTACGGGTACAAACTGGCTTGGTATGTTTTAAGCTATTTTTTGATGGGGGATTAGTGTTGTGTGATTTACAAATTGATAGCTGAAGCAAGAAGAGACTGGGATTTGTGTGTGGCTGGAAGCTGAAATGCCTCAGCAAGCAGAGGACCGCCACTCAGGAAGAGCTAATACTGCGTGCTGGCTGAGGGTCACTGCAGCCAGCCAGCCCGCAACTCACAAAGGCCGCCCAGGCCAGGCACTTGAAGCAGCACATGCAATAATAGCTGTCCTGCAATAAAGAGTTTCATAAAAACAGCAAGCATGACGGCCATTTCAGTAAATACAGGGCTGGCAATTAGCAATTAAGTTGAACTGCCCTTAAATAAAAACTGGAGTGTATACAGATATTTAACATCATTGCCATGACATGTCCCACCCCTGCCGGGGCAGTGCATCCCTGCTGAAAGCATCCTAGATGTGATGATCCAGAACAGGCCGCCGCTCCACAGCCTTAAACCTCGAACAGATCTGGAAATATCCTACAGGACCACTGCAGCCACGGGACTCAGAGACATGGAAAACAACTTCCAACCCTGAGTCCCGCTGGGGCTCACACCCTGCTCCTAGACCTAGTTCCCAAGGGGACACTAGCCTGCCTACACCCTGCTGTGTGATGCCTTAATGGACTGAAAACCAACAACTATATCTGACCCGGATAAAAGCCACCTGCTAAGGAAAGGATGCTACCAAGGGCCTTTGCCTCTAAAATACAAAACACATTCCTGACAGAGACATTGGTTCCAACCTCAGCATATCAAAGTACCTTCAAAACAATGCTAAAATAGGAGTGATTTTACAATGCCTCTAAATACTGGGCAAAGGCAACATCAAATGATAAAATCACATCTCTATTCCAGCTCATAGCTGGGAAACTATAATTTACCCCCACGAAATTATGTTTCAGGCTGGACCTAAGTCGAGATTTCTTTAAGATTTTACAAACATTTACCTGTCCCTTTTCAAAAATCCATTTTAAGTATCCCAGTGCTCTCATATACTTTGAACCATAAAATTCACTCAGTGGAGAACTTTACATCCTGAATTATGAATTGAGGTTAATGTCTTGATGTTCCAGGAACCCCCCCTCCACTCACCTTCCCTGCCCAGGCACCTGGCTAGACATGGTGGCGCCAGTCTGGGGCTGCACCGAAGGATTTAGGTCCCTTTTCTCCAAGGGTATCAGCAGTTGATGGGGACTGGTCATAGGGGAAAGGACCACACTCCTGGACCACATTTGGAAGCATGTTGAATCTCTGAATTTTCTCCCCAAAACTCATTATAAATAAGACACTGCTAAGGGCCTTGCCTATTTACTTGAGGGCTGGACTATTTTGCTTCATTGCCATGGTTTTTCCCCCACCTAGGAGCTCCCATCCTTACCTCCCCGCTATCTGGGATCTTCATACCTGCTCAGAACAATGTCTGCTTCTCCAGACTGCTCAGGGTTCACTTCTGTGTAGGGCTCAGGCCCCTGCTGCTTCCCTTCTGACATGTCCCTGCCAGGCCCTAAGCAGCCTGTTCCTGGTGCTTTCTGATGCACCTCAGTCTGTAAAGCCCTGTTCACTGCCCTCCAGAAGAGACCACGCTGGACTCGGGAACAAGAACCAGTCACCAATTCCAAATAGGAAATTATGGAAGAGTTATCCTGTAAGTTGGCCACCAACACCCCACCATGGGAATTTAAATTTTCATCCCTCTCTCCCTAGACTCCAGTCATTTCTTTCCTCCTTAAAGTAAGTCTACTTAAATACCTATTGAAAAAGTGAGAGCTACAAAGTCAATCTCTTTCCCAATGGACTCCTTCCACAAAGAAGGTTATGATGTTTTATAATAAAGAAATACAGACTCAGGAATTATCACCACCACTACCAAACAACAGGGAGGGGCATAAACCAAACCAAAAAGCCAAAGAATATCATTTCTACATATGGCCTCAGCATTTTGTGACCTGGTAAATCCTAAGAATTAGATAAATATTCATGCAAAACAAAGTTTGAGGATAATAAATGACAGCTTAAAGGCCATCTTTAACTGCTCCTCTTTCTCTACCTGAAGCTAGCTTCCTTCCTGACAGAGACTTGCAAGCTATACAAATAGGTGTGGGGAAGCTGAGAGCAGGCCGGCTCCTGAACCACAGCCTGGCAAACCAGTTTTCAAGAAAGCAATTGTGAAGTCAGAAATGTGCCGTGAGAAGGTATCTGCATTTCTTGCTAGGACTATGAAACACTGCTACGTAGGCCAGTTCCTAGCTTACCCCCCCTCCCCTACCCAGACCTCCTGGGGCCTTCATTCCATGGCCCGACTCTTCATCTCTCTCAATACCAAGCTGCTTAACGTCCCTGAAACACAAAGGGTCCACCTGGGCTCTGCAGCCTTCAGATGTGATTCTATCTTCCATTCCCTCCTGTACCAGGACCCTGATTAAGACAAACCAGTGCTCCTGGGGCACAGCCCCCAGGGGCCCGCAGAGGTGCCCATGAGGGGAGCTGGGCCTTCCAGTTTCCCTCCAAACAGGGAGGTTCCTACTTATTCCTTGCTTCTCACCTGCAGAACTGAGCCCAAAATAGAGGGAGTGGGATTTAATATCCATAAATATCAGTTGTTTATGGTTTCATTTATTAGGCCACTGCTATTTTGTGTCTTCCTCTCTGCGGTGGCTGCAGGTGGCTGAGGCTCTGAGTACAATCGTGCCTCTTGGAGCTGGCTGAGACGCAGCATCTTGCTCTGATACACCACGGGGGCTATAATGAAGCCCATTACTCAGAATGCAGCGCTTGTGCTTATGCGCACATGCGCCTGCTTGTGTGTGTGTGTGTGTGTGTGTGCGTGCGTGCGTGCGTGTGTGTGTGTGTGTGTGTGTGCAGCAAGTCAGCAGCAGACACTTGGCTCTGAAAGGACTCCCTGTGACCCGTCTGCACTTACATCCCAGCTCCCAGAGCGGCTGCTCAGGGCCTCTTCCTCTATAAAGTTTGACATATTAGCAAAAGCAAACATAATTTAAAATTATGGCCAGTATTTTTACAGGTTACCTTTATCTTTTGCCCCCACTCCAAACTCCCCACAAAATAAAAATCCCATAGTTAATGTCTTTCATAAAACACTTTTTAAAATAATAGTTATCTTCTTGCATAATATATTTTCTTTGATCAAACTCTAAAAACCAAAGTAATAGGTTGCATAGGTACACTTTGTTTTGTGCAAATCTTACTAAAATAAGGCTATCTTCAGTGTTTCAGTAGTGTTACAGTGATTAAGAGAGCTCTCAAGCAACAAGATATATTTCCCTGCATTCCGGAATCTCTCCCACTACATGTGCCTTCCCAGGCAGGCGGCAGAGACTGGAGGATTTTCCCACACCACTGGCAGCACATGTCGAGAGAATACAAGACCTGGATGTAAAAATCAAAGGAACATATGACATGAGCTTAAGTGGTGGAGGCGGGAGGAGCTCCATCTTTCGTCTTCCCTTTTATAAGGTGGAAGGCAGACTCAGGAGGCAGCGGAACATCCATGCAGTCACAGCTGCCCCCTCACATGCTGCCAAAGAGCTGGCCTCCTGCTGCCGGAAGCTTCTAGAAATTGTGGAACCCCAATATTTGCTGTGTGTGATCTCAGCAACACGCTAAGTGACTCAAAGGGACAGGAGAACCACTACTAAAACGTGTGGAAGGAACTGAGCAAAGAAAACCCACCAAGGAGTGACCAGCTTATGAGACTTACATTCTATAACATAAGTGGGAAGACCCGGCCAGAGAGGAGACGCACAGAGGAACCCTCCCCGCAAATCAAGTATTGTCAGGAAATATCAAAGTAGAAATTCTTGATAAGCAGCTTTGCATTTAACATTCAGTCATATATACTATAACCTTATAAAACAGGAACCTCTATGAAAATGATAACAAAAGGCTAACAACAGGGGTCCTCCAAGTCACCCAGGATCTTGTAGCACAGAATGGAGTGTTCCTGGGCCAAGGCCGCCAGTTCCTTCAGGAACTCTGGGAACAGGGCTGCAGCCAGCATGGTGTTCCTCACTGGCAGGGGCAGGTTTGGGGGTGCCCCGGCCACCTTGGCTCTGTTGGTCAGGAAGGGCTGAAGCACTCTTGGAGGACCGTCCAAAAGGTTCTTGCCACTTGCTGTCCTGGAAGCAGCCTCCTGACTAGAATCTGAAAAACAGAAAGGAGGCCATCATGGTGACCTGCTGCGCCCTTCCCTCCACCCTCCAACGTGAAGCGTGGCAGGGGGGAGGGGTCTACTCACGGGTGCAGTTCCGCCAACTGACTAAATCCAGAAGGCTCAGTCCTTGAGTATTCCCTAGCATACACATTTGCCCAGCAGATAATGTCTAGCATATGATATTGAGTCTTTTATACAAAATCCTATACAAAGTACCTCATGCAGAAATTACGGTGATGCAGATTTGTCAAGAACCCTCCCAGCCAGGCATGTGTGTGCACCTGCAGTCCCAGCGACTCAGGAGGCCGAGGTGGGAGGATCATTGAGCCCACGAGTTCCAGCCTGGGCAACACAGGGACACGGGGAAGGGTCCACACCGAGAGTTCGGGGAAGGAAGGAAATGAACAAGGCATCTCCTGCCACTGCCTCATGGGGCAGAGCCCTGGCTGGCCAGGAGGTTCATTTAGGGGTGCCAGGGAGCCCAGGGCACTTAGGGTAAACCTGGTAAACCCCCATCTCCTTCTGGCTGGGATCTCCAGTCCTCAAAGAAAGGAGAGTGGAAGGTTCCTTTCAATCATCAGAAACAATGGAGAGGACACAGGGGTGCTGCAGAGACCACCTGAAGACCTTCCCCCCAGTCACCAGGGTCTGGCAGCCACAGGCGGCTTGGAAACTGACACTTGAGTCACAATTCCAGGGGTCTTGATGATGTGAGCCCAGGCTCCGCCGCGTGCACGTGATCTGCATTCTTATACCCCATCAGTTTTACAAATTAAAATGGTGTGACTTCTCTATTTAATTCTTTAACATCTCCAGCCCTCATGGAATCCATGGAATCATAGAAATTATTGATGCTGTCTCTGCCCCCTACCCAAACAGCCCCATTACTCCTCTAAATCCTTACATTCAAGCTCTTCATTATTTTGGCTGCTTTTTAGAATTCAGCCCCATTTTTCAACACTCTTCTCAGAGTGTTGCTTAACTACAGTACTAAAAATTCTTGACATTTATAGTACTTTCCACATTGCACTCCTATAGTCTTCAGTGTTAAAAAAAAAAATCCTCTGCTTTACTGCTTTAAATATCCTTTTAGATTAAAGCTTATCACAGTTCATGCCAAGAGAACTGGAAAAGTTGTTGAGAATCTGTCTTCCACTACCGCTCAGCAGAAACTCCCAACGGCCTGACAAGGTGAGAACAGCCCAGCCAGGTCCACAGTCAGCCTGGGACCCCCCCCCCCCCCCGAGCCAGCCCCAGGCGCTGAGCTTCCCAAAGGGCCCAGCGGAGCTCAGGGGCAGCCTGTGTGGTTCATGCTGGCCCTGTCTGGAATTCCTTCCTCAGCATCTCTGCTCCTCAAAATCTTACTAAACCACAAATGCACTACTAGTACACACCAGCACACACACACACTTGCTGGCTGATCTGCTTCAGGCAAGTCACTTTACCTCTCTGTACTTTCATTTCTTCACTTGTCAGAAGTTCATACAGTTAATGGTCAAGTACCCAGTCTGGCTGGACAAATGTCGGTCATCAGTTCAGCTGCCAGTGACCTCACAAAGTGTTTCCAGCTTCTGCCCCTGGCAGTCTTTTCCTGGTGTAGCTTCTGCCATGTTTTACTGGCCAGCTAAGGCCTGCTCTCCTCTGTTATGCTTTGGGCTTTCTGAGGCCTAAGCCCCACTCTGATGGTGTCTTTCACAACCCTTAACACTTCCAGAATGAACTGCTGAATGAATGCAATGAAGGAAATGACCGTCAGTCCTTCCTTACCCGGAACCCTCTGGAGCTGGCTCACATGCCGAACTCTCCACCTTCCTCACTCAAATTCACTCCTTCTCCTCTCCCCTAAAAGGGTTTTTGTGGCTCATTTATCTAGCTTGATCTGTGAGTAAAAAGTGTCACTGCCAACGTTTATCTACTCAGCTTGAATTCAAGCATCAAAACTGTCTTTGAGCCAGGCATGATGGCATATAATTTCAGTAGTTGGAAGGCTGAAACAGGAGGACCACAGGTTCAAGGGCAGCCTGGGCAACTCAGCAAGACCCTGTTTCAAAATAAAATAGGGCTGAGGGGATAGCCTGGAGGTAGAAGGCCCCTGAGTTCAATCCCTAGTACCAAAAACAAAGAAAAAAGCTCTCTTTGCTAAGGAGGGCAGAAGAGCATCAAGGAGGGAGTGCAGGTCGCAGGGAAAATACTTAAAGTGGCTCCAGCAGGAGCCGGGGCAGAGCCACAGGTATCAGCCTTTCATTGTGCCAAGAAGCCCCGTGAGCTCTCTGCTCAAAAGCAAGCAGACCCAAGCAATGGCCCAACTGCAACCAGCTCATCATATATTGTCTCAGCTTCCTTCTCTGTAAAATGAGATGCCTAGCTGGCTTCCCTTCTACAACTAGAGCTTAGTTAAAGGATTCTGAATGTAAGTAAATACAAGGGAATAAATACTCTGGTTTGAGGCATTTGTTGTTTTTCTTTTGTTTTGTTTTGGTTTTGGGTAATAGTGGTACCAGGGATCGAACCCAGGAGTATTCTGCCAGTGGGCTACATCCTCAGACCCTTTTTTATTTCTTATTTTGAAATAAGGTCTCACTAAGTTACTGCACACTGGCCTCAAACCTGCGATCCTCCTGTCTCAGCCTGCTAAGAACTGGGATTACAGGCATGCATTACCTAGCCTGGCTACATACTCTGGTTTTTAAAGTGTTTGAGGAGGAAAAGAAATGCCGGCAAATAGCTGAACCTCAGAGACCCATCGTCTCAAGGCTGGTACTGTGGCAGCTAGCAACAGGAGGAAGTCGCCTGCTCTGAGCAGTGGTCTTTCACGGCTGTTGGAAGCATCCCAAAGGAGGCTCGTTTTTCCCAGGGGCTGCAGGAAGGCAGAGGGAATGCAGGGCCCACATACAGGAGCAGCGCTGGCTGCAGGCACCTGAGTTGCACACTCACAAAAAGGGTCCAACGAGCATGCGCAGCACCTGACGAAAAGGCAGGGAGAGGGACGCATAAATAAGATTAGGAGTGGCTTCGGCACTGTGGCTCTGGATCTGAAAAGCTGTGACAGGAGGTGTTCACGACTAACACTGGGAAGGTTCCAGAAGTTAGGAGGGAGACGTTACACGCTCATCTCAAGCAGCCCCGCTAGGCAGAGGTCACAACACGCAGACACTGGAAGCCCAGATGTGAGCCCTTCACCACGACACCAACTGGATGGTGCTCTGTGAGAACAGGACTCCCTGTGTGTTTACAGGTTGTCACCTCACAGGAAGGGCTTCAGAACTCGGCTCTGTACAAGGCGACAGGGAACCAGCTCACTCCTGAGTGCAGAGATTTTGAGAGTTGTGGGGAGAGTGTCACTTTGCTAGCCTGAAAGAAGTTAATCTGAAAAACTCAATTAAAAAGAAACTCATCTCAAGAGAAGCTTCCTGCAAAGTCCCCTGACTGTCACAGACCTTAAAACGTATCAACCCCAACTGACTAAATCTGATGGCCTTGGGCAGTAACGCAAGGTCCCCTGGGTGCTTGTCTTAAGAGCAGGGCCACCAGACAGTGTCAGCCAGGAAGAAGCCCAGTGGGATGGAGGCTGGTCAGGGTGCACTGGTCTCCACCTCAGGAGAGCAGCAGGAGAGTCCCGGGCACTGGAGCTTCAGGACCCTGGGCAGACTGCCCTCGGCCTCAAGCCTGGCTCCTGTGTATGAAAATGGAGCTGGAGGCACCTCTCTTGTCCATTTCACGTGCTGGCTGTCAATGAAAATTGACCGCCTGGGAAAGCACCTTAGGAATTGCAAAACAGGAACAAAGAGACAGAGGGGACAGCATAGGGAGACTGAAGCCACCTCTGACTGCACAAAGGGCCACGATTCTTCATGCTCTTCCCATCAGGAGCTGGGTTGTGCTCCATGCGTGGGTCTGGGATGGCCCCATGGCTGCTTTATGCTGAAAGCAGCAGACTTAGCTGGACGAGGTGGTGCATGTCTGTAATCCCAGTACTTGGGATGCTGGGACAGGAGGATCACAGACTCACAGCCTTGGCAACTTAGTGAGACCCTGTTTCCAAGTAAAAACTTTAAAAAACTAAAAAATAAAAAATTGACCTGGGAGTGTAGCTCAGGCAACCATAAAGAAAAAAGAAAGTAGCAGGCTTGACTCACATGATCTCTGAGCCTGGGCCTCAAGGGATTTTCTGTGCTCCTATTCTTGCTCTTGGAACTCTGTAGCTGTGAATCCAACTAGTCAGGACTGAACTGTGTCACCCCCAATACTCCAGCCACCAGCCAGAGACATGAGGCACACAGGAGGGAGGCCCAGCAAAGCCTGCACACCCAGACAACCACACGCACACATGTGATCGGAAATGGCTGTGTTTTAACCCTCTGAGCTCTGGCAGTGATCCATCATACACAAAAGCTAACTGCCATACCTTCTCCCGCCCAGTAGGACAGAGTGCACAGGCTGCACAGGCTGACTGCACGTGTGGCTGAGAGAGGCCACACAGGCCCTGAAGGTCACCCTCTCACCAGGATGTGAGGGCCTCCTTCCCTCCTGCAACGGCCGAGCCTGCTCTTCTCAGACTCCAGCAGCTCAAAGCCTGACCCCTCATCCTACCATGGCATGTGGCCCCCTTTCTTTCCAGATCTGCCTTGCAATACCCTATAGGCTTGCTGCAGCCAGAAAGGACTGAGAGATGGAGAACAAATACTTTATTGAAAAGGTGAGGGAGGGCCTGGAGGTGTAGCTCAGTGGCAGAGCACGTGCTTAGTGTTCAAGGCACTGAGTTCCATCCCATAATCAAAAAATAAAAATGTTGAGGGACACTGGACCCAATTAAGCGAAGTGACCAAGATCAAATAGCTGCACAGAGGCAGGATCCAATAGTGACACAGAATCCTGAGTTCTTTCAGCTTCTTTTAAAAATGTTTGACCTGCCAGAGTTGCGCTTTCTTCTGATCTATCGCTCACCGGCCACAGGCAGCCTGACCCTGCCAAGTCCGAGTACAGACAGACAAGACCAGTGCCCCCTGGGGCACTTCCTCACTGGTGCTCACCAAGACAGACATCAAAGCTGTCCAACCAGAGCTTGAGTGAGGCAAAAGGAGGGAGTGCCCAGGCCTGGCTCCGCCCCTCCTCAGGCCAACCCACCACCGCCCCCTTCCGGCCTCACCAGTGCCGGCCTAACACCTGCTCTACAGCTGACAAAAAGGCGCCATCCCAGTACTTGGGAGGCTGAGACCGTAGGATCCGGGTTCACGGCCAGCCTCAGCTACTTAGTGAGACTCCCTGCAACTTCATGAGACCCTGTTTCAAAATAAAGACTAAAAAATATGGCTGAGGATGTAGCTCCGAGGAGGAATGCCCTTGGGTTCAATCCCCAGTACTGAAAAAAAAAAAAAAGCACCATCAGGAATCCTAGGCTGAGCATTAACTACGTTAACTACTCTCCTAGTCCAAGTGAATGCTTTTCCCCTCCCAGAGTCCTAAAGCACATTTACTTTTTGGCTCAAGAGCCTCTGGAAACATAATAAAAAACAAAGATGCCCTCCTGTCTGGAGGACAGAGCTGGCCCAAAACTGTGCGGGCGGGAGTACACACAGTGCCCTGTGGCCCACACGTGCTGCATGATGGATTGCAGCCTGATGCCCCCCCATCGGCTCTGCTCCTGGACTTCTTTCTCTCCATTAGGAATACAAATACCCCACCAGACCCTGCAAGGAGGGTGCAGGCCAGGGGCAGACCAGGAGGACTTTCCTTTAGATTAAGGAACACCAAGAGGAGGTTTGGTGTTCTAGCTAGATGCTTTTAGGGCCCAGGTGCCAATGCAGCCTCCACAGAAACCAGCAGGTAGGGAACTGGAGGAGTTTAGGGAGGGAGGAGGAGAAGGCTGGCTGACCTTTGGTTAGTGCCGCAGGGGTCACGTCCGACATGTCCACCCGGAAGAGCAGGTACTGCTGGGCTTGGATGAGGAGGCCTGGGAAGTCTCTCTCCACAGAGGCAAACTGTTCAATCTTGTTTTTCACAGACGCAAGGACCTGTCACAAACAACACTAATGATGTTAAATGCTCGACTGTGGAATTCCACTCTCAGTTATCCATATATCTTTCAGGTACCGCGCTCGTTACGGGAACTATTATGATATTAGGCATTTGCTCATTTTTAACTGCCTGGGTGTTCTTGGTAAGGCATCCTCAAAACATCAAACTAAATGAAGCTTTGCAGTTTGTCTAGAATAATCTACACTGCTGGCACAATAGGACAGGGGAAGAAAGTAAATGAATTAGGACAGTGGGATTTTTGAAAAACAATGTCATGAGAGGAGGGACAAAAGGAGCCCAAAGAGCAGTGCCCAGAGCGTCTCCAGGTACCTGGTATAGAGAGCGCACGCTGGGCTGGAAGACCATGTTGGTGTTGAGCAGGAAGGAGCGCAGGAGAGGCTGGGGGTAGCTGGCTAGCTGCGTGATGATCCCAATGAGCAGCAAATTCACATGCAGAGAGTTCTCCAGCATGTTTTCCAGCTTCGACAGGACCACACTGATGAATGGGCCTGCGGGAAGAACACAGGCTTCAGGGCTGGCCAGGCATGTGGGGACATGTCCCCTGCACAATGGCACAGCTGCTGGAACCACAGCCCCCAGACCACCACAGGCCCCCAGGTGCAAATGCAGATGGGCACATACCTCAGGCCTTCTGCTGCCTCAAGGCCCAAACAGAAGACAAAGACAAGACAGAAAAATATTCGTGGATAGTAACATTTTAACTCCATGAGCAGTTTCTAAACTTTGAAAGTCATCAACAACTTTGAACACAAAGACAACAGATAATTTCATTTTAAAAAATTAAGATATGCTTTTCTACACCGTTTCTGTATTCTTTACAGCTACCAGTGCTCAAAACACGATATTCATCATCTCATAATGTGACTGTAGAGTTTCATGCAAGCAATAAAGCACATGAAAAGTTCTGGAAACAAGAAATCTTTGTAGGAAGCGAGGCTCAGTGGCACATGCCTGTAATCCCAGTACTTCGGAGGCTGAGACAGGAGGATCACAAATTCGAGACTAATCTCAGCAATTTAGCAAGACTCTCAGCAACCTAGTGAGATCCTGTTTCAAAACAAAAAAAAAAATTTAAGGGGTGGGAATTGGGGAAGGGGTCAAATGAGAATTGTGTGCAAATATGTTGTTAACAACTTGTACTTAACAAAGATGTATGCTATATTGCACGAATTACTACAATAAAAAATTAAAAAAAAATAAAATAGTTTTATAAAAAAAAAAAAATTTAAGAAAAGGGTTCAGGTATGAGGTGTAACTTGGAGGTAGATTGCCCCTGTGTTCAATCCCCAGTACTACAAGGAAAGAAAACAAAATACAACAAGGAAGGGAGGGAGGGAGGAAGGGAATGAATCTTTGTGGGAATCTGGGGTTATATCTCAGTACTAGATTGCTTGGTATCGTGCTAGGTTTAATCCCCAGCACTGCAAACAAAATGAAACAAGAAAGTTCCATGTTATTAAAGGAGACCAAACGTATACGAATTATGTCCAACAAACAGCAATATGTGAACAGGGATTGTGCATCCTTAACATGCACCCTGAAAAAGATTCTAGTTTTTCAAGTATCACATGGAAAACAGGAAAAAGAGAGAGTCAAGGGGCAAACAAAGCCCTGGGCTATAACGTTAGTAGCCTTGGCAGCTCAGTAACCAGACTTTAATTTTCAGAGGAAAAAAAAAAAGAAAAGACTCAAGTCTTGAGAAATAAAGTCTGATGTGTCAAACATTTCTAAGAAAATCCATTGTCAAAAGCTTGTTTA
>PVLC010001664.1:55665-100475 GCA_004027655.1 Graphiurus murinus
AAAAAAAAAAAAAAAAAAAAAAAAAAAAAAAAAAAAAAAAAAAGCTTGTTTAAAAAAAAAAAAAAAGCTTTTGCTCCTTTGGATCACTAAGACATTAATATGCTTTATGTTTGAGTTCATTAAAGGAAGGCCCAGGGAAAACAAAATAAATAAATAAAAATACATCTAACATTAATAAAATTACTTGAAAATGTTTTAAAGTTTTACCATAAAAGTGTTCCATTAAGCAAAATCAATGAGAATTTTGTATTTCCCCCAGAGGAGCCACTGATGATGCCACTAAACCATGGCATATTTATAACAAAAGCACATGACCCTTGACAAGTAAGAGTTCCTTATGAAGACGTCACCACCATTAATGTAAGTCTAACAAAAACACACTTCATCACAAGATGCTCCATTCAGAAGCCCTGGTCATGTATGAGACTAAGCCCTTTGCAAGGCAACGAGAAACGGGAACATCAGGCCAGGCACGATGGTGCACACTGCAATCCTAGCTACTCCAGAGCTCAGGCAGGAGGATCACAAGTTCAAGTAAGCTTGGGAAACTTAGACCTTGTCTCAAAATAAAAGATAAAAAGGGCTGGGGATAGATCTTGGTAGTAGAGAATCCCTGGGTTCAATTCCCCAGTGCTAAAAAAAAAAAAAAAAAGAAACAGGGACACCAAAGCTCAGCCTTTTATACCCACACAGGTGAGTACTGAGCAACTAAATGACTCCTGTCTCTAGAAGTACTGATGATGTCTCTAAGGGGTCTTATAAAACAGAAGAGGCACCATCCCCTTAAATGCCACTTCGAGCTTAGCTTCAACTTTCCACCCCTGGAATGGGGACAGAACTCTCAATCACTTTCCATGATATAGGAGTTTGATGAACCCTGGAAGGTCAGAGTCCTTGTAAAAGCCTACAAAACAAACCCAAAGGGATTTTCCAAACACATTTAGACATTCCCCAGTTTGAAAATGACTAATGATTTTTCCCATCAAGACCACAGACATTAAGCGGTGACTGTTCCCAAAGCACTGCAGCACATGCTGGCTTTCCGGAAGGATCCACAGGGGAAGGCTGCTGCCTCGTCCTCCTCAACTCTGGGCCAGCCTCTCATCATCCCCTCTCCCCTGCTCCCCTGCAGCATCTGGCTCTGTATGTGAAGACATACGTAGATGGGCAGAGTCTTCTATAAAACACATGGCCCTAATGTGGTCAACTTCTCTCCCTGGCGTTAGGCTATCCTCAGCCTCATTCAGCCATTCTACAGACCTGAAAACTGCTCTCAGTGAGCAGGGGGACCATCTCCAGGCCCTCACTGCGACACCAGGGGGGAAACAGCCTGAATCCCCCACATGGGGAAGAGTAAACTTGTGTCATCAGGGTCGTGCTTGAGTGACCAAGTATTAGGTTAAGGCCAGAGGACTGCCATCATAATCCATCAATAGTGTTAACTACAACTTCTCAGGCACAGGCAATAAATCAGTGTGTGTGTGTGTCCCTTTAAAATTCTTACTGTACTCTTAGTTGGTGTCTCAAAGATTTAAAAAATAAAATGCTTAGCAAAAAGCAGTTGCTAGGAGAAACTGGTAAGCCTCTAAAAATGAGAAGACAGCTACAACTCAGAAAGCCACAGGTATAGCCGGGCATGGTGGCGCACGCTTGTAATCCCAGCATTTGGGAGGCTGAGACTGGAGGATCCAGATTCTAGGCCAGCCTCAGCTACCTAGTGAGGCACTCTGCAACTTAGTGAGACCTGGTTTCAAAATAAAGAATAAAAAATAGGGCTGGGGATGTAGCTCGGAGGTAGAATGCCCGTGAGTTCAATCCCCAGTACTGCAAAAAAAAAAAAAAGAAAGAAACACAGGTGTGTGTGGATTGGAGGGGGTGTTTCTTTCTCTCTTCTCCTAGGACAGATAAACTCCCTACCTGCTATAATTTGTATCTTGAATGTCCCACAAACTTGGAGCTACTAAGAGGTGGCGGAACCTTTAGGAGGTGGGCCTTGTGGGAGGAAGGTGGGTCGTTGGGGGTGTGCCCTGGGGATCCTGGCCCTCCTCTTTCTCTCTCTCTATCCCTTCTGGCCTCCGAGAGGTGAGCCACTTCCTCAGTCAGGTGCTCCACCATGATGTGCTGCGTCCTAGAGGCCGGAAACCAGTGGGGCGTAGGGGCCATGGACGGAAACCTGAAACCAGCAGCCGAAATAAGCATCTCCTTCTAAGCTGATTACCTCAGGAACCTTGTCACGGTGGTGGAAAACTAACGTACCACCCATAAAATATTTAGTGTTTCAGAAAAGCCAACACCATCTCCACCGCCCCTCTCTGTCATGCACATCTGCCCCCCAAGTGCTCCCCTCCCCTACTGCTGTCCACCCTACTCCCGCTTCCTGCCTTTCCCAGCTCCAAGAGTGGAGCTTTCTGTGCCTCGGGCCTGCAAATTCCACCTTGGAATATCTGAGGGTGGCCTTCAGCTCCACGCCCCTGCCAGCTCTGCCTCAGGTCAGTCTCATCATTTCCTGTCTGGGCTCCAGCAACAATTTTTCTATTTTAACAGAGATTAAAATGATTTTATACATATGTGCATATATACATATATACATTTTATACATATGCACATATGTATAAAATCATTTTAATGATTACATATGTATATATGTACATGATTAAATATATATGTATATATGTACATGATTTTATACATATGCACATATGTATGTGTGTATATATATACATATATATGTGTATATATCATGTACATATATACATATATATATATATATTTATATAAGGGTATAAATGAAAATCAGGCTACCCCCCTGGAGGAAACCCATTAACGCATTCCAATATATTCTTCCAGAAATGTTTTATGTATATAATAACAATTGCTGAATTATTATTGAAAACATTTATTAAGCACATCCTATGTGACAGTCAGCGTTCCAAGCACTTTATGTGTACTGACTAACTTAATACAACTGTAGGAAACATGTTCATTATTTATCCAATTTGAAAATAAGGCAGAGTATGAAGTGCATACAGCTAGTAAATAATGGACCCAGAATTTTGATCCAGACCATCTGTTTCCAGTGCTTTAACCAGCACACTCTCCTGCCTCCCAGATGTGTACTGTGTGTGGGTGCACACACATGTATGTGTCTCCTGGCATTTTTCTTTTTTAAAACAACTGACAACATTCTCTGTCCACTGTTCTCTGTACTCTATGGCTTGCTTCTCCATGGAACATTCTATCTGGAGACCATCCCACACCAGCACGTGCAGAGCCGTCTCATTCAGCTCAGGGCCACAACATGCTTGATTGTTAAGGGAGCTGCATAATAAGTCAGTCTCCTGCTGGTGGGTAACTTGGGTTGTTTCCAGTCTTTTTCTATTGTAAACAGTGCTGCAGTGAACATCCGTGTGTGTGTGTGTGTGTGTGTGTGTGTGTGTGTAGTGGTACTGGGTCTGCAGTATAAGTATACCTGTAAAACCTTCCTAGAAACAGAAGTACCAGGTCAGAGCCCTGAATTCTGATACGATGAAGTCTCTCTCACTTATTCTTCCTGGCACCACCCTCTCCTTCCCAGCGCTCTCTCCACACTCCTCCCAAGACTGGCCTTTTCTGATCCAGTCCAGGCCTGCCCACCTTTAACACTTCAGGGGCTACTTCAGGGGCTTCTTCATCGCCAGGACATGAGGCCCCCACTGTTCAGCTTGGCCAGAGGCCCACAGCCAAGCTCTGGATTCTTCTCCCTTTCGCTGCCCCCCGGGATCGGATTTGTGCTGTCACCCTGGGTTCCTCTGCATTTCTTCTGTCCTCTGCCAGGACTATAATCCCCGTCCACTCCTTCCTGGGGACTATGCTCACTGGGGCGCCGGTCCCTCTCCCACCACTGGGCTCCCCTCATTCACACGCAGTGACCACATGAATTCCTAAAAAAGTATGTTCTCCACTGGTGTCTCCTCTGAAAGGCTGTGAATTACTTTTATTTTGTGTCCTTAGCTCCTAAGCATAGACCTGCTAAATTTTATGGGATCAATAAAAGATTGCTGAATACATGAATAAATAAAATTAGATAAGTGGGATGCGCTAATTTTTCTGGGAAGAGAATTTATTTCAGTGTAAATCAAGATTCCCTGGAGAGAGGGAAATGAAGCCTACAGAACATACTTGGAAGTTTGAAAACAAAGGTCACATATATGGAAAAAGCAATGCTTCCTGAAGCTGTGTCCAAGTTCCAAAGAAGGAAGTAGGAAAAGGCATGGTTTCAGTTATGACCTAGATGTATCTAAGAATTCCCATTATGTTTGATCAGTTCTCAAGTATATCATATGTAAAGTGTTGATATTGGTTAATAAAGTGCTATATTAGCTTTTCCTCTTAAGCTATACTTTGTTGCCTCCACTAACACCATTTCCCTGGGATGAAACTCTTAGAGTTGGATATAAAATGTCCCCTGAAGAGCTCATTATTAATGTTTAGAATTGAAATAATTGAGTCATGAGGGTTGTGATCCAATCCCACAGGTGGAGAGCTCCATTATAATGGATTTACCTGTGTGGTCCCTGGTGGGCTGGTAGGGGTAGCTGAAGGAGGTGGGTCCCTGGGGTGCGGCTTAGAGATGGTATGTACGGCCCCTTCTCCCTTGGCTCGCTCTCTGGCAGCCCACGTGCTCTCTCTTTCTTGCTTCACTTCCTGTCACCATGCCCTGAGCTGTGGCCCTGACCTCACACAGACTGAACCCAAAACCGTAAGAAACCAAATACTTTCCTCTAAGTTACATGGTCAACCTTTTAGACTATATCTGCAAGAATGCTGATGGATACAAGTTCCTTTGTTAGAAAGCTGGCATCCCAAATAACACCCTTCAGAGCCAAAGGTAGCCCTGAGGTCCCACGAGACGGCTGTGGGCACGCCCAGGAGTTCCTGCAGGGAGAGTGGACGCGCAGGCCTCCACCAAGGCCAAGATGCACGCTGCTTACTTCTGCCCCTTTCCCACGGGCTGAGCGCTCCGGCTCCCACCCCTCCCCTTATCAACTGGGAAACGTGAGATTATCTAAT
Source organism: Graphiurus murinus (assembly GCA_004027655.1). Lineage (NCBI taxonomy): Eukaryota > Metazoa > Chordata > Mammalia > Rodentia > Gliridae > Graphiurus > Graphiurus murinus. The sequence continues at coordinate 60,715 of PVLC010001664.1, forward strand.
CCTTTTTACTTATGATTGACTGGCTGATTAAATTTTAATTAAAACTTGTTCACACTGAAATGTTATCTCAGCCAGAACCTCAAGCCTTATAATTGTGGAATTAAAAGCTTTCTCCCTGTTTAAATAAATCTTCAGGCATCAGTAAACAGATAAATAAATACTGGGGGAGGAGAGCAAAAGAGCCCCTTGAAATCGCAGTAAGCCCACCTGGCTGGACTGGAGGGCAATCTGCTGTCATCGGTCCCAGGGACCCAGGAGGAAGAGCGCAGTCCCTCACTAAGGGGCTCCCCACTGCCTGGGAAGGACAAGCCTCACTTGAGGCTGCAGGGGTGACCTGAGCCACAGTAAGAAGTCCTCCCCCTCCCAGCCAGGCCACACAGGGGACACTGAGGCCACAGGGCTGCCAAGTGGCTAGAGCCAGGATCCACTGGCAGCCCTGACTCAAAAGCACTGGAAGGCCACTGTCTGTCCCTCTGTGACACTAGCACCTTCCAGCACTACTCCTTACGACTGAGCACCATTCAAGGGTCTCAGCCCAGCCTGCCCTAAGCTTGATGGGTCCTCTCATCTGTCGAAAGGCCCCGTGTCCACCATCTGCTGATTCCAACTTAATTGCTTAGAATTTAATTATTTTTCCATCCTAACTCTTCACCCCAGTCCACTCATCTGATATTCCGTCCGATCCCTTTTCCCTGCTCCGTGATTTCTACCTGATGCTGCTGTGTCACTTGAGCACACCCATTTGGAATACTGTGAGCTTCTGAGTTTATTTTGGGGTGGAGAGCCTGTGATTATCTGAACGAGCACCCCGGCCAAGGGCTGCCCTTGATGGCTGTGCACTGCTGTCACTTGGCAAGAGTCCCCAGAACCTTTTGCAGGCTCAGTTCGTTGCTCAGGTGCTAGGGATAGAGCAGAGAACAAACAGCTCTGCCCCACAGCACATGCTATACACACTATAGTGGGAAGAGCATGCAAATAAGTGGTAAGGAAGAAAATAAATGAGACCCAAAGAAATGCAGCTAGGAAATACACAGAGAGTAGAGTTGCAGGTGGTTCAGTGGGAAGCCCTCTGACTTTATCACAGACTCATCAAGAGCAGTTACTAAACAGTAAAATTTACCCTCTAACTTGCTAAATGAAGACCATCATTATAAGAATAACAAAATAAAAATAAGACCAGCCCTCTGCTCTTTGCCAACACCCTGTCTCTCTTCTGCACTGCCACTTACGCTCACCTACCTTACACACCTGCTCCGCTATGTACAAGACATCTCAAGAGCTGAGACCACAAAGTAACTTAAGGTTGTCACCTGTGAACGGGGCGCTCTGAGTCCTCACAGGACGGTGACCGGCAAGGGCGGTCTCCTCTCTCACCCCAAATGGGGAAGGCACAGTCTCCACGGCAGGAGTTTCCGCTATGAAAGAGTCAAAGTCGTCATCCTCCTCCTCCTCCTCTTCCACATCCTTTCCCCTGGCCTCCTCTTCCTCCACCTTTTCTCCTCTGCTCTCCTCTTCCCTCCCTTCCTCCTCTTTTGTGAGAAGCAAGGTATCAGGAGTAGGGAAACTGTGGTCTGTCAAGCCCTCAGTGTTGGAATCCAGCTCTTTAATGATTTCGTCATACTGGGCAATGAAATCTTCGCTCTCTGGGCTGGCCACAGGCAGGTGTGAAGTCAGCTCTGTCGTGGACATGGGGGCCACCGACTCTGAGTTTGGTTCCTGGGTGACTCCAGGCTCATTCTCCTCCTTGCGTTCCTCAGACACGTTTTGAAGTGGGTCTGGATTGTCCCTCTTGGGTCCATCCTGGGCACCTGTCTCTGGTGAGAGGCTGGGGTGGGGGCCGTTGCTCATGGGGCAGCTGCACGCCTCGGGCTGGGCCTCGGCTGCCACGGCCTCCTCCTGCGAGCGCCTGGCATCGTCAGAGTCCTTCTCAGCACACAGTCTGTACACCATCACGTCGTCCTGGAAGTCTGACTCCTCGATGTAGGACCCTTTGAAGAGCAGGATGGCGTTCCTCTTCATCTCCTGGATGTGTTTGGGGGGGTCGACGGGTGCAGGGGGGCTGGAAGTCTCTGGATCGTCGTTCTGCCCAGGGGAGCCCGCGTCCGCCCCAGAGGAGATCCCAGTGTCATAGCTGTCGTCCCATTCCAGCTCCGTCTGGCTCTTGTCCTTCGCTGGAGCCGGCAGAGGCCGCTCTGTCCTGGGGAGCTGCGGCAGGAGTGTGGACTCTGGGTAGGCCAGGCTGCCGTAGCTCTCCTCCATCAAGCCCTGGAGGAAGGTGTCAGGGTTGGGGGAGTCCCCATCGTACAGGGTGGACCAGACTCGGCAGTCCCGCATGCAGCGCAGGATGTTGGTGTGGGCCTCCCACAGGTACTGCAGGTAGCTGATGTCCAGGGCCTTCCCGTACTCCACGATGCAGGCCGCCGGGGAGGACACATCCGGAGGTGGCTGCTCCGCTGGTCCTGCACAGAGCAGAGAGCAGTGAGAATCACTGTGGGGACCACTGGTGGACATGGCATGACCTGACAGGGCTGGGACTGGGTCACCAGTCATTTTAAGTCTAGAAATTTCCCGATTAAATGGTTTCTGAATAAGACAAAGCAATTAAATTTTAAGAAAGAAAAACAATAGCAGAGATCATAACTTTACAGACAGTTAAAAACCAGAATGGCCAAATACTGACTATAGCCATCAGAAAACTTACTTGGTATTAGTCATTAGAGAAATAAGAGACAACCAGGGCCACCACCCAGGTTAGAGGATCACACTATACACCTAGTGGAGCACCTGCCACAGAGTGGATAATAATTAAGAAGTTCTTTACTTGATTGTGAAGTGGAAGGAATAACCCATGGGTCAAGGTAACCTATAAACTTGGAAACAAGGTTTTCTGTAGAAAAGTCCTAGGTTTTTAGAAAAGCCAATTAACTCATTCTACCTTCCTGGCAACAAATCAGGATGTTGAAATGTATCAAATGGTCTCTTAAAGTTAAGTCATATTCCCTTCCAAAACAGTCATTTTAACCTGAGAATGCTTTCTGTCTTAGCATGTGACTGCCTTTGATATTAAAAGTTGCAACCTCACTACCAAAACAGTTGTGAAAACATCTGCATTTAAGCCTATTTCCCTTCAAGGGGGAGAGAAGGACTCAGACAAGGAAAAATATATATTCTGTGTATGTGTGTGTGTGTGTGTGTGTGTGTGTGTGTGTGTGTGTGTGTGTATTAATTACCGGGGATTGAACCCAGGAGCATTCTACCTCTGAGCTACACCACACCCTGACCTTTCTGTTTTTTGTTTTGAAACAGGGTCTCATTAGGTTTCTGAGTGTCTTGCTATGTTGCTAACACTGTCCTCAGACCCACTATCCTGTCTCAGCCTCCCAAGTACTGAGATTACGGGCGTGCACCACCACACCTGTCTCCACCACTTCACTTCTTAATCACCTAGAATGTTGCAGGTGTTTTATCAATGCTATCAAAGTTAATCATCCCAATAATCCTCTATGATACAGATTATTTTCCCCACTTACAGATAAAGAGATTGAGGCTTATTGAGAGAAACATCCACCCCTAACTATGGTGGGGCCACAATTAAAGCACAGGCCACCTCACCCCAACCCTTGTTCTTACTTCAACACTGCACCTTTGGGAGTCTATGCCCCTTTACAATCTGAGCCTCTACCAGACTGTCAGGATTAGCCTTTGAGAGTGCACAATTTCAGATCATTTGGGTAGACATAATCCATTTTTACCATTCTCCTGCCAAAAGGTTAGTGTTTGTCTCTTATCTACTTTAAAAATATGTCCAAAACTACTAGCCATATGTATTAAGCACTTACTACATGCCAGGCAGTCTTCTAAGAGCTTTATGTGTCTGAACTCACTATTCTTGCAACAACCCTTTAGAATGTGTACTATTTTATAGATGAGGGAAAAAAGTTCAGAAGGGTTAAGTAATCCACCCAAAAAAGTGGCAGAGCCAAGACTCAGAAACCTAGCTGTGAAATGCTGCACAACAATTATATTAGTGGACTATGTAACCCACCCACCAGGGCATTCGCCTGCTATCAGGCAACCCAGAGCAGGATGTGGAATCTGAGAATCTACCAGCTCTATAACCTTCAACAAACCAACTCCTCTCAGTTTGTTTCTTCGTCTGCAAAATGGGAAGGCTACCTTCTGCAAAGCACCAAATATGATCTCACAGAGCAAGAAGTTGGCAAGCCTTGGACAATCACATGTTTAAGTTGAATTTTGAATTCTGAGGCAAGTTTGGCCACAGAATCATTCTTAAAACAACTTTAATAGTAAATTTTAAAACAGCAGCTTTTAAATATACCTTTAAAAATAACTTTGGAAGCTGGGCATGGTGGTGCACAACTATAATCTCAATACTTAGAAGGCTGAGACAGGAGGAATCCAGGTTCAAGAACAGCTTTGGCAACTTAGCAAGACTCTCAGCAACAGAGGGAGACCATATTTCAAAACAAAAATTAAAAAGGCCTAGGGGTGTAGCTTGGAGGTAAAATGCCCCTGGGTTCAATCCCTAGTACCACAAATAAAATAACTTTGGAATAAGAAAATATGATATCTATGCTAGTTTGCCCAACAGGAAAATATATTTAAGATACAGACACATAAATTGTTAATTTCCATGCATATGCTATATCTTTTTTTTTTTTTTTTTTTTTTTTTTGCGGTACTAGGGATTGAACTCAGGGGCATTCTGTCTCCGAGCTATACCCCCAGCCCTATTTTTTACTCTTTATTTTGAAACCGAGTCTCACTTAGTTGCGGAGTGCCTCACTAGGTAGCTGAGGCTCGCCGCGAACGCGGATCCTCCGGTCTCAGCCTCCCGAATGCTGGGATTACAAGTGTGCGCCACTATGCCCGGCTGCATATGCTATATCTTTATCAAATGACTAAGAATCAAACCAGGCATGGTGGCACACATCTGTAATCTCAAGTGTTTGGGAGGCTGAGACAGGAGGATCACAGATTCACAGCCAGCCTCAGGAAGTTAGTAAGGCCTTCTGTAACTCAGCGAGACCCTGTTTCAAAATTAAAAAATAAAATGGGGCTGGAGGTAGAATGCCCCTGGGTTCAATCTCCAGTAACTAACTAACTAACTCACACACACACACACACACACACACACACACACACACACACACCAAGAATCAGTAAGACAACCTTAAATTCTAAAAAATTATACTTATATCAAATACACTGATATTTTCTTAGCCAAGTAGCCTGGTTCCTAAGCATGTTTTATCTAAAAGTTCTGTAGCTGGGTAGACAGAATGACATCACTGGAGGGATATATCAGGATACAGACTGGAAACACTTGAGTCAACACCAGGACTGGACCATTTCCTAGTGGCCACATGACGGGCAGAATGTTCCTAAACTGAAACAGCCATATGACTATCAGAGGTGCACAAATATTTTCCTTGCTACCAGCTGCCTGCCAGAGGGTCAAGGTTAACAGAGGTGGCCATTCCGATTTAACTGGTACAAAGTGAACTGCAGCTGGCAAACAGTACATGAGTGTTCTCACTCCTGTAAGAATGGTAATGAAGCTCCCACATCATGTCCATCAAATGAATCACACAGCCAGGCGTGGTGGCGCACGCTTGTAATCCTAGCATTTGGGAGGCTGAGAACCGAGGATCCGGGTTTGAAGCCAGCCTCAGCTACCTAGTGAGGCACTCCGCAACTTAGTGAGTCCCTGTTTCAAAATAAAGAATAAAAAATAGAGCTGGGGGTGTAGCTCGGAGATAGAATGCCCCTGAGTTCAATCCCCAGTACCGTAAAAAAAAAAAAAAAAGAATCACACAGTGTCACCATATCACAAATTTCAAGTTTTTCAATATTATGTTTTTGACAGGCAAATGATCCAGAAATGGGTCATTTTGGAAATTAAAATAAGGGCTAATTCCCTCTTAGCCTGGCCATCTTCACACCTGTACCTCTCATTTTGCTTCAGGAGACATGCTAGTACATGTTTTCATATTTGTCTTTGATGATGCCACTAAAAAGCCACTTAAACTAAAGGTCTGAGAGCCAGGCATGGTGGCTTTAATCCCAGTACTTGGGAGGCTGAGCTAGGAGGATCACAGGTTTGAGACCAGCCTCAGCAATCTAGCCAGACTCTCAGCAACCTAGCGGGACCCTGTTTCCAAATAAAAAATAAAAAATAGGGCTGGGGGTGTAGCTCAGAGGTAGAATGCCCCTGGGTTCAATCCCCAGTACTGCAAATTAATTAATTAATTAATTAATAATTAAATAAAGGTCTGAGCTGGGCATGGTGATGCATGCCTGTAATCTCAGTACTTGGGAGGCTTAAGACAGGAGGATCACAGGTTTGAGACCAGCCTCAGCAATCTAGCCAGACTCTCAGCAACCTAGTAAGACCTTGTTTCCAAAATAAAAAATAATAAAAGGGCTGGAAGTGTAACTTGGAGTTAGAATGCCCCTGGATTCCATCTCCAGTACCAATAAATAAATAAGTGAATAAAGTCTTGACAACAGACTTGGTGACAAGTGGGTGCTCAAGGAACACTGATTATAAAGTGTCCACATCTCCTTATGATGCAGAGAAGACCCCAACCAGTCACTCACAAAAGAAATGAATAGAACTCAACATGACTCCCTCTCTGCCCAAGGAGACCCACACTCCCAGGAGATGGAGTTTGCATCCTGTTTTCAAGATCACCACTAGCGAGCTCCCCACCTGAGCCATCATGTGTGCACTTTGACCAGAGGATATAATCCCTCTCTTGGTTCCCAAGTGTCAGAGTGATCCCACTGGCGCAGCAGACAGGGGTCAAGGCAAGGAGCTTGGCCGCAGACACGGAGTAACAGTCTCTCTCCTTCACAGCCCACCTCTGACTCAGCATCATGTGATTGCAAGGGATCAGGTACCTAGAATGACAAAAAGAGCCGCCTTCAGTCTCTGCAACGCCCGAAACCATGACTGGGGCCACTGTCCTAAAGCATGACCAAGATGAGTGGTGGCCAGGAGCGGACCCTCCCTCTCCCCACTCAATCTACCCATCTCGCACTCCCTTGCTTAAGACACTCATTTGCAGAGCATGAAGGGGATTCTCCATTTAACCTCCATGAACTTCCTCATCTCCCCCCTCGACTCCGTCCTTCCCACACTGTAAACTTCACCTGGAGGCAGCTTTCCCCCTCTCTCTGCCTGACAAATGCCCTGTCATCCTGCAAAGTCCAGCTTCGGAGTCACCTTCCCTCTACTCCAAGACAGAATAGCTCCTGCCTCGACTGCACTACTAAGACACTGCACTGCTCCTTGTATCACCGTCATTCCATGCCAGGCCGCTTCCATTGCCTTGTCTTTGATCCTGAGAACCCTGGTTCACAGTGGGCACCGAATGAAGACGGCAAACACCTGCTCCATAGTGTAAACCTCTTACGGTCATTCTCATGAGTGACCTGGAGAAACTTGGTCGCCAAGGACTCAACGAGGGGCACTGGACACCATTCCACACAAGACACTTTTGGTTAGTGGTTGAAAGCATCTTAGGGTCATCATGAACCTGGAGACAAGAAACCTGAGCAGTCATTTCTGGCACACCTGGAGCACACCAGTGGCCTTCATGAGTAGACAGTGTGTGTAAGGGCCTTGCTTTCTTAACAGGGAAAAACCACACTGCTTATTTAAACAGAGAAGGAGCAAGTGGGCTAAAGAACCCATAGCTGGAGCCAAGCACATACACATGTGTAGGAGTCAGTGACAGAACAGCCTCATGTAAACAATCACAACCTTTCAGGAAGCCAGAATGGTTTTTGTTTCTGTGTTCAGCTTTTGGGAAAGAGGCAGTCCAAAGGAAAACAAGCTGGGATTAAGATTTCTGTGAAAAAGATGAAATGCACAATTTGCACGATGTGTCTCAGGGCCTGTAGTCATCAAACCATCTCCCACATGTGCTGTTGACCCAAATGAGGAAACCCTGAGTTTATACTAATGACAATTCCACTGAAAGAGTCTAATTCAAGGAGGAAACAATGATTTAATTCTCTTTTATGGAACTTTATTATAAAGGCTTTAAGAATACTTCCTAAGTGTGAAATGACAAACTTGCTATCTAACCTTCAGTTCCCCCAAAACTCAAGTTCCCAAGGGCTCTAAATTCTTAGTGTAAGCTGGCCATGGTGGTACACATCTGTGATCAAGTACTTAGGAGGCTAAGGTAGGAGGATGACAGGTTTGAGGCCAGCACACAGTAACTAACTTAACGAGACCCTGTTTCAAAATAAAAAATAAAAAGGCCTGGGGGTGTAGCTCAGAGGTAGAATGCCTCTGGGTTCAATCCCCAGTACCATAAAAATACAAAATTAATTAACTAATTAATTAATTCATAAGTAAATTCATTCCTAGTATAGCTAGGCAAAGGGGGCTGTCCTGTCTCCCATGGGCATATACACAAACCACTATCACTAAGAACCAGATGCACCTATCAGTCGACTGATGTGGTGGCAACTGTTTCATAAGCTCAGTTTCATGAAAGCTACACAAACAAAAAGGAAAGTCGAAGGAGGGCAGCACAAGAAAGGGGGCAGGTCTATTCTAATTCTTGGCTTCACTTTCGGAACTTGGATCTAAGTCCTACTGGGGGAGAGAAGCCATGGGCAGAAAATGAAGGGGCTCTTTTCCACGTGGATTGCGGTAGGCAGAGCTGCTCTGATGTCCAGAGACAGAGGCATTCCCACCCCTGTGCCGACACAGCTTGCTGGAGCCCAGGGGACTCAGGGCATGGTGGGCTGCTCCAGTGTCACAGGAGGGTGAGGCCCAGTCAACAAAAGGGATCTGAGCAGGCAAGGAGACCACAGCAGCCGCTGCTGTGACAAAAGTGGTGGGAGGCAGACTTGTTGGTGAATATATGGAGGCGCCCTGACTTGGGGACCCCTAGAGGCGACAGTTGATGTTCTGAAGGGGGCCCAGGTCTGACATGAGATGGCTGGGGTGAGAGCTAAGGAACTTGTCCTGTGGCTGCTGATGTGAATTCATCTTTTCCCAAAGACTGGCGAGGCCAAAGAAGGTCAGATTATGCAGAATTTATTGTATCCTTATTTTGGTTCTTAGTTATTTACGGAATAAACTACTTCAATGTTTTTATATGCTACAGGAATTCAATGACTACTTGTAGCTCAAACCAAGCATATTTCATGATTTAAGTTGATATACATAGATTTCTACTGTTTGTTTGAAGTATTAAAAAAATGGAACACTGGATCAAAGTTAATAAAGCTATTTATCAAATACCACCAGTGGGTAACTTGAAATTGTTTTAGAATAAAGAGTTATTGGCAATTTGCAACTTTGTAACCATATGCTTTCACTGAAAACTAAAATTTTTCTCCTGAATAAATCATATGAAGGGAGATCCCTGTTGGTTAAAGAAGAGGTTCTGTGAAGTTGGAAATGGGGGAGTCCATTCAAATGAATAACCTCCCTAGTACTCAAAGCAGTCCTTCTGCAGTAGCTTTACAATGAAGGATCATCACAGAGGAAAGCGCAGACAAGCCTACCGCTCTGTCTCTCCATTGTTTAGAAGAAAAAATGAAGAGCAGAATGAATGCTAGAAGCTCCCCACACATCAAATATCAAAATAAGGTAGTTGTCAATAGCGGGAAAATCACTTAAGCATTTAGTACAGGTATCCGTCATCAAACTATCTTTTCATTTATACTATATTTATTTGTTTGGCAAACTTATTTAAGCTCGGAAAGATGAAAGAACAATCAGAGACTAATAAATACTGACTTTAGACATCCGGATTACTCCAAGCCATCCCCCAGCTAGCAGAGCAAAACATGTCATACTGTCCTCCCCATCTTCATTAATTCCCCAACCTTCCACAACCTGGGTCTATTTTCTTTATCCCTGGGTATCACTAGTTAAAATAAATCATCACTTCTGAAACAATTCAGTGACAAGCAATTGATGACAAAGCACATGAACTGCTCACTGCTACACTGACGAGAAAAAACACACCAAACAAGGCAGGGAAGTGTGATGAAGTAATAAGCAAAGCACTTCCTAGGAGATGATGATAAGCCCCACGATGCACCAACAGGCAGAAATCTACAGAGCAATGTTAAGGAACTTCAAAAGATCTTTTGTTGTTCAAAGACGTTCTGGTCATACTTCTCCTATTTATCTTCCCCTAGGCAGCAGCATTCCCCACCCCCCGCCCTGGCCCCTCCAGAACCCCAACTTCTGTGCAAGATGGAAATGTTCCTGAAGTACACGCACGGCTTCTCTTCAAGCCCAACACCCTCTATCTGAACATAGCAGGCAATGCAGTACACAAGCCTGACAATGCATCAGCACTTCTGGAAACAACAAAAAAGCTGCCCCAGTCAGAGTATTCAGAAATGGCATTCAAGGTCTGAAGCAATTAACTTTTCCTAAACTGGGAAGTTCCCAGAGTATGGGGTGACCTGTCACTTCACTGCCAGTCAGCACTGCCTGCCTGTCCTTGGCCAACCGATCACAGGCCAGGGCCATGGAAGGGGGCAATTTCTCCTTGGTTTTCTGCTCACTCAAATGCTCTCTCTCTGGGGGTATCTGATTTCCACTTGCTTTCCTGATATTTTGCCCAAATGATGTAACTGAAACTTGTATCAGTTACAAATGGAATATCACTTTGAAGTGTCAACATTTAAGAGCATCTGAGTTGCACATGGAGCAAATACTTGTCAATATTTAAGAGCATTTGACATTGACACATGGTTATTACTGACTTATCACATAACAAATAGCTTCATTAAAAAGCATTCACACGGCCTTCACTGCTCTATGGCCTCTGAGACCTACAAGTTCATCACATTCGTTCAAGACAGCAGTGGCGGCAAAAACCAAAAGGATGGATTATAAATCTATTTTTTTATGTCCTTTAAAATAAAGTTTACATTACTAAAAGAAAAAAGATTTTTCATTGTCCTTGCTTTGGAGATAGATTCTAAATCAGAAAGAACATTGTTTTCATGAGTTTAAGACGCATTTTCTAGAATATATTCCCTTATACCTCCTTCTGGAGTTAATTCCCCTCCCTTAATTTTGTGTAACACTTCACATGAATTCAAAATATTTTCACAGCCAGGCATGGTAAGGCACGCCTGTAATCCCATTCTTGGGAGGCTGAGACAAGAAGATTGCAGGTTTAAGACTAGCCTCAGTAACTTATTGAGGTTCTCATCAACTTACTGAGACGCTATTTCCAAACAAAAAATAAAACAGAGCTGAGGGTATAGCCTGGAGGTACAATGCCCCTGGGTTCAATTCCTAGTATCATAAACCATATACATATATTTTTTCCACATATATCACCACAGTTGATCTTCCCAATAACCTTATGAGGTGGCATATTCCAAAACCAGAACAGGTCGAATCGAATGAGCAGTTCTGAGGAGGGGACTTGGAACCAGAGACCTCCGTATGTGTTCTCATTCCTGCACCTCATAGACTCCCCCAGGCAGTACATAATTAGAAACAGAGGAAGCAATCAGTAAAGAACAACTATTATAACCATCATCAAGAGAAGAAAAGAAGGAGGGAGAGAGGGAGGAAAAGGAATGAACTTGGGCTCAGAGAGCTAGGACCAGGCAGTAGAACCTGCCTCCTACCCTCAAGTCTGGCATTTTCCCATTATTCCACTCAGAACTCGAGATAGCATGCCCCGCAGGCACTTTCCAAGAAATTACTTGTTTTTATCCACTATGGAAATGACTAGCCCTGACTTGGACATGTTCATATTTCAAACATGAGCTGATTTCTCCATCTTCATAAAGTACAGGTCTGAGTCTCAGAAGCAGCCTAGTTAATGCCATCTGAGGACAATTTTTAATATGACAAAGCACTACTTTATAATCACACAAAAGGTGATCAGAGCTCACCTTGTAAAGGTCACTGAACAGCCAGCAAGCAAACCTTCCACCACCTGGGATAATGTGTCCTGGTGACCCACAGTGGGAGGCTCTGGTCCTCCTAGCCAGGGCCAGGCTTCCAGATACACTGAAATACCAGCCGCCTTTCCTACCATCAAAGAAGCAGCATTTCAGGATTTAACATTTAAATATAATCAGGTTTTACCCACCTTGGAGTAAAAGCCTGGTTTTTGGCAATAAAAGAAGCATCACCAAGTTGTTCCTCTGGATTTCGTTCAGGCCTTGCTAATGCATTCTGTCATGTCAGTAGAGACCTGATGGGAGCTAAAGTAATCCTTTTAGGACAGACTACCCAGCGTGCTTCTTTATGATCGGATTTGTTCTCTGCTAAAGCCTTAAGATTAGTTACTGATGACCTGATCTAAACCCTAAAAAGTTCAAAAATTCTTTTTTTACTTAAAAATCTAATAGATGAAACTCTCCCATAAAACAACAAGTCTGTAAGGCTTCTACGACATGCAGCCACCAACTTTTTTGGTGTTTTTAATCATTCCCATTTGTGGGCTGCTAAACTTACAACACACACTGTCCTTCAAACCACTGGATCTCAAACTTCGCACCTCTGAAGAATTTGTTTAAATATAGCTCGCTGGGTCCTATGCCCAGAGTTTCTGATTCAGGAAGTTCTGGGAGGAAGTTGACAATCTGCATTTCTGAGATTTCTAGAATGGCCCTGCTGCTGTTTCCAGATCACATGGTGGCACCCCCTTAATTTCCCAGAGCTACCTGCTTGGAAATGCTATTTCCTCCACCTGGAATACCTGCTCCTCAGTAATCTCTACTACTCAATCAAGTTGAAGCCCTGATCTGAATGAAGGAAAGCCCAGGTCTCCTCCCTCTTTCCCTGCTCTCGGTGTCATCTGCCCTTATCCCCAAGGACCAAGCAAATGGAGGGTCAGGAAGCCCACTGAGGAGGGGGAGGGGTGTGCCCGCTGGGAATGCTGGCTGTCTCTCTCCTGTCCCACACCACTGGAAGGGAGTGTGAGCACCAATAGTGGCCAGCCCTCCCTGGAGCTCCTCTGCCCTGGCCCAACTCCCTGCCTAGCTCTTTTTCTGGAAGTGCAGGGGCAGGTCTCAGTGGAAGAGTAAATTCCAAGAATTCAGGATGTGCGGTCAGCAAAAAGGAGGGAGTGTCCCAAGGCCTAGCCTGCACTGGGATTCAGGGCCACACCCTCAGCTCCCAAAGAAGCATCCCTGCGTACTGCCTTGCTTCAAAACAACAGAGACTAAGAAGCATCACAGAGTGGTAGGACTCGGTGCCACCAGGTCTCCTACCTGTATCACCAAAATAAGGTCATCTTACTAACAGTCCACTTTGACTCCCAATACCTGTCCTTCAGATACCAGCCACTTCCTGGAATCTTGCCCACCATACCCCTCGTGGACCACCTTTGCCACCTTGTATGGAAGCCCTCTGCAGCCCATCTGCCTCATGCCTTACTCCCTTCTGAATTACACACAGAGAGTACTCATTAAATATTTACTGGACTTAACTGCAACATAATCATAGATCAGATGGTACACACCAGATTGTACCATTACCAAAGAAATTACATAAACAGCATTTCATATTTGGTAGAATTGTTTTTAGTTAAAAAAAAAAAAAAAAAGTCCCTAGTAAATGCACTTCTAGAGAAAGTTCAGGCATGATCTCAAAGAGTTTACATATAATACTTGCAAAAATTTCCACATACTCTATCCATTGTTTCCAGGAACATGTTTATGAAACAATACATACGCCCCTCTAAAAACTTTTCATAATGAAACTAAAATTAACCTTTGGAAATAATGCAAAAATTAAACTAATGCTCTTGATGATGTTCTTCCTTAGAGGCACGGCCTCTACTTAGCTTACAGTACCAAAATAAATGAAATACTGATATTAGAGAGTGAGTCTTCTTTTAAAGGGAGGGGGGAAAAGGTAACTCACCTTAAAACTAGCTGTAACATCACATCTTCACAGTGTAAGCCGATGAGAGTTCTGAACAACGCCAGGGACACCACGCAAAGCTGGGAAGCAATCAGCACACATTCTATATCAGACACCGGGACAGACAACTGTACCCCACAGAGGGCAAATAAACCAGAATTACAAAGTAAAATGGCCTTTCCCCCTGGCAATTCTGACTAAAAGCAGACTGCTGCCAGAGAGAAGGAGTATTCAGGATACCGGCTCTCCTATTACAGATGGTTGGAGAGCCAGTGCCTGAAATTATGCCACTGTGCAGAATTATCCTCCTACTAAAATTCCCATGGTCATATTTCCAACCTTTAAAGATCCAGATAAATGTACCTCTACCACTCGCCCATACACACACTCCACTCCCCACTCTATCCCCCACACATGGATCTGCTCTCTAGGTAATTTGTTTTCCTAAGTTGTTTTCAAATGTGATATTGGTTATTTAAGCCAAGGCTCACAGGAAATTGCATATACCCTGGCCATTTCTCTTTAGAGTTCTCAGCCCCCAGGCTGAGCTGCCCTTGTGACTCCAAGGCAAACATTCTCCTTGCTGAGGTGTGATAATGTACTTCCCTAAAAAGTTCATTTAAGAAACAAGAATTCTTTCAATCTCTGATCTCCAAAAGGGAAAGATAAACTGCCAAATAGAGGCGATACCCAAAGGCATATTATAAAATCACTGCACCCTTTCAAGAGTAAGCTTTTTATCAATCCAGCCAGGCCATTTAAGTAATTTAGGTTCTCATTCTTTGTGTAGAAGAATAAATGCTAGCCTGTCCACTAGGCAGGATGGGCTTCAATCCGGTAGAGGAACCCACAATGGTATTGTAAAGAAACAGCTGTATTTGACCCAGCCCCAAAACATCTCTTTTACTCAGGGCAGGTCAAAATCTTGTTGTAGCTGGAAGCAATATACTCTACCCCATTCTAGTCATTGGACCTGCTGTTACTTTACCTGAAATGCCTTCTCCCGCCTCCTCCAAGACTAATCCCTACTTATCCTCAAACACTTAGCTTAGGCATTGCCTCCCCTCAGAAATCTTTCTGTTCTTTCTCATAATACTACCACCCAACACCTCCTTTCCCCAGTCTCACTCAGTTTGGTGGGCTTGTTTTTTATTGCCATAGTAACCCCTGCAAATCACTCTCAAGGATGTTCAGCAAAGTGTATTTTTCTTCTTATTACTGAATTGTAAGGGTCCTTTATTCTATGTATAAGAATTGTACATATGCATTCTATGGACCAGATATATGATTTACAAAAATTTCTCACTTTTCTGAGTTATATTTTTAATTTCTTGATGATGTTCTTTGAAGCACAAAGTTTCCATTTTGGTGATGTCTAATTTCTCTTAGACCTTTATGTATTTTCTCTTTTATTGCTCATGCTTTTAGTGTCATATCTAAGAAACCATTACCAAAGCCACAAGGATTTACTCCTGTTTAAGAGTTTTATAGTTTTAATCCTTACATTTAGGTTTTTAATCCATTTTTATTTTTGAGTGAATGTTTGTATATGGTGTGAAGAAGGAATTCAACTTCATTCTTTTCCATGTGGATATCCAATTGTCCCAACACTATTTGTTGAAAAGACTGCTCTTTCTCTCATTGAAGGTCTTGGAACCCTTGTTGGAAACCCACTGACCATAAATACATTGATTTATTTCTGGACTCTCAATTCTATTCCATTGATCTGTTTGTCTACCCTCATACTAGTATCATTCTAGGTTGTTTTTGGTGTGTGTGTGTGTGTGTGTGTGTGTGTGTGTGTGTGTGTTACTGGGGATTGAACCCAGGGATATTCTGTCTTTAAGCTATACCCCTAGCCTATTTTATTTTCTATTTGGAAACAGGATCTCACTAAGTTGCTGAGGCTGGCTTTGAACCTATAATCCTTCTGTCTCAGTCTCCCAAGTACTAGGAATACAGGTGTGTGACACCACACCCAGTTACCATACTGTTTTGCTTACTATAGTTTTGAAGGAAGCTTTTTTTAAATGTGCTTTTACTGGTGCATTATCGTCTCACATCATAATGTATATCAGGTTGACATTGACATACATGCACACAGCACTTGGTGTCCCCACCCCCGCCTCCCCATCTCCCCCCTTCCCATACAGAGGACTGAGAATGACATGGGGATTTTCACATATGCACAGTCAATTTTAGTATTTCCAATAATGAACCTCAGTCTTCCCTCTCCCCTTCCCTTAGAACACTTCCCTGGCTCCACTGAGGTTTCTCCTCCATTATCTGGAGTCCTTGTGGTACCCCAGTTACTCCCTGGTTTGCACATATTAAAAACCTATGTCCCTTGAAGGAAGCTCTAAAATCTCTAAAATATTTACAGCAAAACTGAAACTCACTAATCACTGAATAACAAGTCCTCATTTTCTGTGCCACCCATCTCCTGACAACCACCATTCTACTTTCTGTTTCTATAAATCTGACTACTTTAGATACCCCAGATGAATGGAATCATTTGGTGTATCTTTTGTTGATTTTGTATTTTTCTCTTAGCATAATATCCTCAAGGTTCATCTATGTTGTGGCATCTCAACTTTGATCTTTCTCATTTTTACTCTGGCTATTCTGGTCCTTTGCATTTTCAAATAAATTTTGGAATCAGCTTATCAATTTCAAAAAGAAAGCCAGCTATGCATTTCATAAGAAATGCATTAAATCTGGAGATCAATTTGGAGAGTTTCCCTACATTAAAACATCAAGCCTTCCAGTCTATGAACTTAAGATGTTTTTCTATTTATTTAGGACTCCTTTCATTTCTTACAACAATTTTTGTAGTTTTCATAATTATAAAATTTTACAACACCCCTCCCCCCCAGCTGGTGCTGGGAATCAAACCCAGGGCCTTACACATGCTAGGCAAGTGCTCTACCACTGAGCTACATCTCCAATCCCTACATTTCTTTTTTTTTTTAAATTTTATTATTTTTTATTTATTTATTATTATTTTTATTATTCATGCATTGTAAGCATACATCTTTGTTAGGTACAAATTGATAACAACATATGTGTCCACATTTCTCATTTCAATCCTACATTTCTTTTGTGAAATTTATTCCTAAGTATTTTATTCTTTTTGATGCTTTGTAAGTGGAATTATTTAGCTGGATTTTAGATTGCTCACTGCTATTATAAATAAAATTAATTTTTATATATTAATTGTGTATCCTCCAACCTTATTGAACTCATTTATATGAGTTCTAATAGCTTTTTGTGTACTCCTTACTTCTTTACATATAAGATCATGTCATCTACAAATACAGATGGTTTTACTTCTAATCTTTACATATAAGATCATGTCATCTACAGATGGTATTGCTTCTAATCTTTATTTTCTTATTTAATTTCTCTGGCTAGAACTTCAAGTGCAATGTTGAATAGAATTAGTGAGGGGAGACATTAGTATTATTTCTTATTTTATTTTATTTTATTTCTTATTTTATTTTATTTTATTTATTTTATTTTATTTTATTTCTTATTTTCATTACTGTTAAGTATGATGTTAGCTCTGAGTTTTTCCTACATGCTCTATATCAGAAATTCAGTAACTACTGATAGAGGGTTCCCTATCAGTGGAGGAAGTTCCTTCTATTTGTAGTTTGTTGAGTATATTTATTATGCTGAATATTGTCAAATACTTTTTATGTGTCTGCTGATATAATTTTTCTTTTATCCTATTGATATATTAAATTAATTGATTTTCAGATTTTATACCAACTTCGCAATCCTAGTTCGATAAATTCCACTTGTTCAGAGTGTATAATTGTTTTTATATATTCTAGAGTCCACATGCTAGTGTTTTGTTGAGAATTTCTGTGCCTATATTCATAATAGATATTAATCTGTAGTTTACACTTGTGATATTTTCTGATTTTGGAATCGGTATAATATTGACCTTATAGAATGAGTTGGGATGTATTCCTTCTTATTCTTTGAAAGACTTTATGAAGAATTTATATTAATTAGTCTATCTTTTTTAATTGTGGTAAAAATCACATTAACATGAAATTTAACATTGTAATGGTTTTAAGTGTACAATTCAGTTAATTATATCCACATTGCTATGCCACAGAGCTCTAAAATATTTATAGCAAAACTGAAACTCAATAACCACTCCTCATTTTCCCCAGCACCCAGCCCCTGACAACCACATTCTACTCTCTGTTTCTAAAAGTTTAACTACTGTGGATACCTCAGATGAGTGAAATCATACAGCTTGTTTTTTGCTGATTGGTTTATTTCATTTAGTATAATATTCTCAAGGTTTACCCCTGTTGTATCATCTCAAAGTAAATTCTTATTTCCTTTGTGATTTTTTTGTTTGACTTACTAGTTGTTTCGGAGTATGTTGTTTAATTTCTATATATTTGTGGATTTCCCTTTTCTGTCAGTAGTTATTGAGTTTTTAAAATTTGAATCCACTGTGACAAGAGAACATGCTTTTCATAATTCCACTGAAGCGTGTTGTATGGTGGAGCATGTGGTCTGTCTTGGAGAAGGCTCTGTGTACACTTGAGAGGAATGTGTGTTCTGCTGCTATTTGGTTGATTGCTAAGTGAGTATTTTTTCTAGTATCACATTTTTTCTAGTATCACATTTTCTAGTATCACATTTTAATGATTTTTTTCACTATATCTTTTGAATTGTTTTCTTAGTGGTTTAGTTTTTCCAATATGCATTTTAACTTATCAGCCTCTACTTCAAATTTATGCTGAATTATTTCCAGCAAAACATAGAAATAATGTTCCTATATAACTCTGTTCCTTCTTACCCCTTCATTGTTAATATTTTGTATCTATGTATGTTGTAAACTCAAAGATGCATTGCTAAATTATTACTCTTTTGCTTTTAAAACAATAATTACAATTAAATAGAGACAGCCTTTGGGGAAAAGATTATGAGGGGTGGCACTGAATAGTATTGAGAGGATTTTCAAAGTTAAGCAAAGCTCCAAACTAAAAAACAACCACCCAAATTCACAAGCCCTAGACTTTCATTTGAAACACACAAGGACAGAAATGTGCTCTCTGACACCCAGACTTGATACTCTGGTGCCTTGGCTTTACCTGCACAGAAGCCCATATGTTCTACAGAAGAGAGTGCCAAGACAGACAAACTGAGAAAAATGAAACTCTGAAAGACAGGAAGTGCCACCTCCCTAACAGAAGGGATCTTGGTAGCAATGAATAAATATAAATAAAAATCTAGTTCACCTCTACCCAATTAGAAAGGTGATGGCTGTGGGGGAAAAAAATCCAAGCTATCTGAGTGGTACGTTCTCTTCCTCTGGGGCTCTCCTTACCCGAAACGGGGTGTTGATTCGGCTGGTCAGAGTGTCTAGAATGTGGACGTTCTCATGCTGGTGCAATAGGATAAACCGGAGGAAGATCTCAAGGAGTGCTGGCTCGGAGATGCTTCGCAGGAAAAGGTCCAGGTATGCAGTAGTAGTCATGACCTCCTCCACAGTCACCTGGACCAACAACAGTCAGCACAGGTGAGCATCTTTCCAATTCCCCAGCACCCCAGCCTGACCATGGTGACCCCATTGAGAATCCGCCTGCCATGAAAATGCACTTCGGGCACTCCATCTGGAGCTCCTAACCTACTCACACTCTACAATACTCCATGCTGCTTCCACCTTTTCATTCAGCAACAGAAAAGCAAAGGCAGAAAGAAACAATTTAAGTGTCCTGAGAACTCCAGTCATCAGATGCAGTTCAAATACCATAAAGATTTTAGTGTGTAATCAAAAATGGGAGGAAAAGATTATGAAAAGTATTTACATGGTTAGTAAAGGATTAATTAGAAAGCTCGGTATAACCTGTTTCATTATTAGTCTTGCAATAAACATTTATTGGGATCTGCTATATACAAGGAGGTGGAAACATAAGAACATATTTTATGTCTAGGAACATGGGCTCTAACAAACAAAATGATAATATAGTAAATTGCAAAGGAGAGAGGTACAAATTGCTACAGATGTTCAGGTGTGCTTCTGGAGAGCTACAAGTCAATTTTTTATAGAGCTGAATAATATATGTAAAGTGTTATTTATAAAGTGCTATGAGAGCTTACTGCTTAATAAAGTAACTGTGACTTTTTTATAATACAAATTAATATTTTCTACCTAGGTGATTTTTCCCATGCAGTAAAATGTCAATCTTTCCATGAATAAGACTCTGAAGAGTCGAGTTTTTCAAAGAGCTGAGAATTGATGCTCAAAGCATCAAAATTTGAGCCATAAACATTTTGATTGGGAATAATTTTCAGAGTTAGCATATGCTTCTTTGCGCTCCTAAAAGCAGAATCTGACATGTCCTAATGATTAGAGGCCATCGCCAGGGTCCTCAATTGCTTTACTTAGACATATAAACTCCTACCCTTGAATGCATGAAAATCGCCAAAGAAACAGTTCAAACTTTCAGATTCCAACACCTCACTCTAGAAATCGTAAAAATCTCCCCACCATGAGTCCAAGGCACTTGATTCTAAGTGAAACAGATGGCAAGACTTTTTGAGGGATGATATCACCTCTTTCCTGGTTTTCTATCTTCTTTCTTCCTCCCTTTAAAGTGTTAGCTGTCACTTTATTGTACCATTACTGTATCATTCCTTTTATACTACATTCCTCTTCCCCTTTTAATTTTCAGCTTTCAAAACCCACAGATCAGTTTAGAAACCAGATGTCCAGATCTGCCAGATAAGTGCAGCGAGGCCCTGAGTGGATGCATCTGTGCATTAGGCTCGGCAGTGTCTATTTTGGCTGCTTAAATTGCTTTTTAAAAGTTCTTGGTACTCAGCTGTGTTCTGGATCTATGAGTCCAGGTGGATAAGATATTACCAAATCAGCTGTTTTCTTATTCTAAACAAGGCATGCTTATGAAGTCCATTTGAATTCACTATTTCAGAATCTCCTAGAACTATCACAGTGTTCTGTCAATCTACGAGAACTACTAGCAGTGCCCTGAGTGGCCAGGGCACCTCAATGCCAAGTGTGAGCCCTCACACACTCGACACACCACACTGCCATCTGACCACCTTTAAAGGGCTCTCTGTGGCCCAGATAGCCCAGTGGAAACAAGGGAGCATCACGCATTGGGCAAATAAACTACACAGGGGAGAGTGCCTCCCTCGTGCTGCTCCTGCTCCTGAAACAAACCGCTTCTGAAACTATCTGTGTGTTTCCTGATGTCCTCTAGTCCTAAGTATGTCCCAACCCTATCTGTCCTGGGATGCACACACTGTCTCTCTTTCTGAATTACCCCAGTACTGTGTACAAAACCTGAGTGAATGACAGCCCCCGGGACCTAGCGATTTATATTTGCCAGAGTGGAGCTTAAATTTTAACTCTTACTTATCCTCTACATGTGTCCTGAGGCCCAGAAGAATAAGGACTTTTCTTGGGGGTGAAGTGCTAGGGATGGAACCCAGGGCCTCACATACGCATGGCAAGCGCTGTACCACTGAGCTGCACCTAAGGACTTTCTGTTATGAAGACCTTTAAAATGACTGATGTCACTAAGCGTAGCTAAGGGGGAAATGACTCACGACCACACCAAACACATCATCCATTAGTGCATCTCTACTCTACTACTGCAACCTTGAGTTGTTCAGCAGAAACTTAATCCAAAACGATTTAGGTAGAAGTCTAACTTCCTAAAAATCTTGATCACTAGAAAAAAAGTACCATCACATAATCATCCCAATGGCCACGTGTGCAGTTTCTTTAATACCAATACCATACTTGCAACTTAACCACCGACCACTGCTAAGCCGACATGTCCTGTGGAATTCCGGGGACTGCCTCCGTACCAGCAATGCAGCATCAGCTTCTGCCCCCGATGCTGCCCATGACCTTAGTAAGCTCCAAAGCCAGCAATAAACTCCTTAGACTACGAGTCTCAGCCTTCAGGGGCCAACATGAAAGGAGGGCATTAGCATCTATTGTTTACCCCTCTTAGGCTGGATAAATGAAAAGATCTTATTTCTTTTTAGAAATCAAAGCTGTCATTAATAAGCTAAGAGGATTTAAGAAAGCACTTGGAGGGGCAGCATTTACATAACGTGCTATAAATATTAAAAACCCAGTCTCATTAAGCATCCAGTCGCGCACTCTTTATAAATTGAGGTCACACTCACCTTAAACTAATACTACCACCAGGAACATCCGGTTCCCTTCTCTTTCCATCTCTTCTCCCCACCACATCCTCAGAGCCTGTAGAAGCCTTTTATCCCAGAAAATCTTCTCCTGCCCCATTATCTTACCTTCAGAAACTTCTTCTAATCCCCCAAATAGGCAACCTCCTTAACAAGGATGAGCCCAGAGCCTAAGTGTGATCGCTTGAAAGCTGATAAACCACCAGAGGAAGGATGCTCTGCCGTGCAGAATGCAAAATGGGCTCTTCCTCCGATGCCACAAAGTTGTGATAGCAAGGTAAGAGAGCCGCAAACTCATGTTCTGATGATCAAGGGCATTGGCTGCTAGTGTAGGGAAGACCTTTTGCCTTACAGGTGACTAACAATATTGATGTACTTTGTTCAATAAAGAATGCAGGTAACTACAAACTCACACAGAAATTCTACCTTAGTATCATAGCACACATATGGAGTACTAGAGTTTAAGGATACGAAAGTTTATGAATGTAATTTCATTCCAAAGGTGGACCTTAGTGACTAAAATTGCCTAAGGAAAATATGAGTTTCCACAAACAAATTATTATCCTTGACAAGATAAAGACTATAACCCTAAAGAGTAAATCTGCTCAGCAGTCTCAAGGGCTCACATTCCGGCCCAAGTTCTAGAATGGAACCCTGGCTCAGGTACTTGATTCTAATTATTAGTCAAGTCCAATTTAATCCATCCTTTGAAATCAATCTTTCTTTACCCACCTTCCTCCCCCCTCTAGCCCTTGGTTGGGTCCTTTGCCATGCCAAGTGCCTTCACCAATCCCTTAAACTGGGGTTTTTGAAAGTACAGTTTGAGACACAAGCAAGGGTGAGTGAATTCAATTTATAGGTTCACTAATGGTTTAGACTAGATTCAAATAGAAATGTTAATGTACACTGTAGGTAGTAAGGGCAAGTACTGTTTTGAGAAACTTTAACATATATATTTGTTGGAAATGCCTATAATGCAATATCACATATATGTGCTTTGTTCGTATATCCAGGAAATGTATATATGCAAACGTACAAAAATCCTTTGTGTGCATGTGTATATATATATATATATATATATATATATATATATATATATATATATGCAAATGTGCAAATACATTTCTGATTGGGAGAAGCTGTGGAAAACCCTGCAGTGTCACCATTCCAATCACCCGTGCCATCTAGGGCCTGCCAGCTCAGCACCAGTTCCCCACCCTCGAGGCTACACACCAGCATGGTCTGGCCTGGCCTGGAAGAAGTGCACACGCAGTTAAACCCACTCTCTGAACAGGGTGGCAACTGAATTTACAGTCAGCCTAGTCCTTCTTCTCTGAGCCGAAGAGCTCCAAAAGTGTATTGGTACTTTTTATTAGAATTGCAAGCTTCTCAGAAATGGATGAAATGGGCAGTTTGTTTTCTTTTAAAAAGGTGGAGGAGGTGACACCATGTGTCACATTCCACTTCTATAAAGTCAAAACTCACTAAAAAAAAACAAAGGCCTACACCAGCCACCGCCATCAAGGCCACAACTGCAGCAGCACATTAACTTCATGCGTGGGAGTGAAATTGAGCATACAGACACTCTGACCTTTCGGTAATCAGCTCTAGTTGGGCGATTCCATTTGCATCTAAATTAGCACTGGAATCCTCCCTGTAATGGCAGGTTTATGTGCATCCTGAAAAATAAATTTCCCACCTGCTAATTGTTTTTTGGTGATCCAGTCACACTGCAGCAAACAGATGGATCCTGCCTTCTGTCACTCAGGTAGGTGGCAGGCAGTGGGGTCAGGTGACTGCGACACCCTCTCCAAATTAGAAGCCACCTTTCCTTGGCTTTTTCTTTGATGCCAGAGGAGAAAACTAGTTAAGAGCTGTGAGTCCTCAGTCCTAGGGACTCCAGCCAGAGTGAGAAAATGGGCGAGTCCCAGGAGAATAGGAGAACACCCACCCCCACCTCCACCCCCCACTGGAAAGGAGCAGTGGGGGGGATGCTGAACTGCACCGACCAGGGGGGTGGGGACACAGGCTGCAAGCCCACCTGCCCGCTGCTGCCAGAGGGGGAGAAGCCAACGGATAGGCGGGCGAGGCACTAGCTGGATTAAGTAGCCCCTGCTCCCTTCCTCCCTCCAAGGACACAGAGTCCCGCAAGTGCAGAAGGGAAGGCAGACACCCTGGTTCTCAGCGAGCAGCCCAACTGTTCCAGCCAAAGATTCAGGACAGAAAACATTCAATTACTCAAGGTCTGAAAAACAGTGTGCAGTCAGTGATTCCGGCGCCCCCCGCAGGCCCCCTCGCGTGTCCCTTCTGCTCCTCGACCTCTAGGCCCGCAGGACACGGATCCCACCACCGGAGGAAGCTGGAGGTGACATTCAAAGTTAGCGCATTTGGTTATTTATTCCCAAATTATTTGAGAAAGGGGAAAAATGAAAATAATGGCTACCATGAGCACTTCAGCAACATAATTTGAAAAAATACATTAAAAATAAAAGGCAGCATGCTTCCAGTGCTCTGTTAAATAGGTAAGCCTAATGAGCTTACACCTCTGGGAGGAAAGGGAAGCACTGACCAAATGACGCTGGGCTCCTTGCAGCCTGAGGGGTGAAACCCTTCTCCTTCTACCCAAAAGCAAGGTGGGGCTGGGGTTGGCTGGAGGGAATGCAGAATTAGAGACACACCCCGGGGGACACCAGTACCACCTGTCCTGCCCCACCACGGTGGCATTTCCAAGGCCAGCCTCTCTCAATGCACTGCCGCTGGCGCACACTTGAGCTCTGCACTTCTATAATTTGGGATTTGATTTTTTTTTCTATGTTTCTCATTTTGTTTTCAGTGTAGGGGTGACCTTGTTGTGAATACTGTCAACCATTACAGATGCTGCATCTACTGGGGCTCTTAAATTCCATACTTCCTGTTTCCTGCTCTCTGCTGGCAGCCATACTGTCTGCAGACTAGCCTTATCCACGACGCCTGGTTTGGAGCTTGCAAAGGTCCAGGTGATAGTATCTCCCCGTGCTATGTCCCAGGTCATCTCTCTGTCCCCAGAATTTCATGCAGAGCCTTCATTTGTGCTTCATGAATGTTTGTTGATACGTTCCCATTGTATCTGCTAATGTTAGCTCATTTAAACCT
Source organism: Graphiurus murinus (assembly GCA_004027655.1). Classification (NCBI taxonomy): domain Eukaryota; kingdom Metazoa; phylum Chordata; class Mammalia; order Rodentia; family Gliridae; genus Graphiurus; species Graphiurus murinus. The sequence goes on from PVLC010001664.1 coordinate 85,970, forward strand.
TGTTCCAATTCCACAGAAGCAGCTGATCAATATTTGAGAGCAGAAATAAAACCGCCATTGCCAATGAAAATGGCCCTATCTCCAAGGGGTCCTCCTGCAAGTATGGCTGCCATCATAAACCACTCTCTCAGTTGAGCATGGTGGCGCACACCTATAATCCCAGTATTTGGGAAGCTAAGACAGGAGGATCACAGGTTCGAGGACAGCCTCAGCAAGTAATGAGACTCTCATCAACCTAGTGAGACTGTTTCAAAATAAAATAGGTCTCAGGGTGTAGCTCAGAGGTAGAATACCCCTCGGTTCAATTCTCAGTACCAAAATACATACATACATACACAAACCACTCTCTTTGGAGGGGTCAACAATGGCTAAGGCTTCCAGATTTCCTATGTTATATATGCATAATTTGTACCCTATAACTTCAATATAATTTATCAAAGTATAACTGAATATATGGTCCATTATATTTGAACTTCATCCAATAGAGTTTAGCTATTGAAACGCCCCAAATATTATATAAGAAAGTATTTTATAGCATGGCTCTGAGATCGAAATTAACAAAGAAATTAGGGTATTTTAACTCAAATACAAAGATCTTAAGAATATTCTAAAGATCACTTGATTTATCTCTTTTCTGTTTACTAATTGTTTCGAACTTCCTAGTTGTAATATGAAAAAATGATAAAAATCAATATTCTTAGCTGGATGTGATGGCACATGGTTGTAATCCAGTACTTGGGAGGCTGAAAAGAAGGATCACAGGTTCATGGTCAGCCTCAGCAACTTAGAGAGGCCCTCCAATAATTTAGTGAGAACCTCTTTCAAAAGAAAAAATAAAATAGGCCTAGAAGTGTAGCTCAAAGATAGAATGCCCCTGGGTTCAAGCTCCAGTAAAATCAATATTCTTGATCAGTTGCTGAGCGCCTACTATGTATGTGAGGACCCTGCCAAGCATATTATTCTAGTTGAGTCCATACAATCCTATGGGAACTAACTCCAGATGGCCAAAGCAGGAAAGATCATTACCAAAAGGAGAGAGGGTAAGCCTGCTGAGGAATAGGCTCAGAGAGGAAAGGAGGGCTGCCAGACAGCCAAGACATGAGCCCCCTGCAGCCTGTCTAAGCTCAGACCTCACAGCTCAGTCTAGCTCACAACCTTCTGAATGAGAAGCATTACTCATTATAAAGGGAGATTGCACCTGCCATATTTCAATTTTGCCTTGTCTTGTCCTTGCCTCAAGAAGTAGTGACAGAGAAATGCTATCCCTCAAACTTTCTTTCCTGTTCTAGAATTTTTTTTTTTTGGGGGGGGGGGGGGATGGTACTGGGGATTGAACCCAGAAGCATTCTATCTCTGAGCTACATCCCCAGCCCTATTTTATCTTTTGAAACAGAATCTCACTAAGTTGCAGAGGGCCTCACAAGGTTGCTGAGGCTATCCTTGAACCTGAGATCCTCCTGTCTCAGCCTCCTAAATGCTGGGATAACAGGCATGTGCCACTACGTCTGGCTCTAGAATTCATATTAAACCCCTGTAGCTGCCCTTTGTATAGGCTAAGCCAATTCCCTTTTCTATTTTTCTTATACATTTATCTATCCTTTAGGATTGCAAACTTTCTGCAGAAACCTGACCTACACTGTGAATTCTCAATGGGTATGGTGTGCCATCAAGGTACTCCCAGAGTAACCAATAAATGTGTTAAGATGGAAATCAGCAGCCCTGTTACTAGAAAAAAAAATGGGTTTCACAGCCCATATGGGGATGTCTTCATTAGCAGAGTAGTTGGATTAATCTGACAATACCTGAACAGCAGAGGAAATTTTCCATTTTCAGTGAATGATATTGTTGAAAATACAGAGCCTAACTCATGCCATGGTCTTGAGTTACAGCGGCCTAGAAGAGTGATTCTCTGGGATAAAAGAAATGCTTCCTCGGTCTCCCCCCTATTTATCTTCCTGATTAATAAGACAGTCCTGTTGCATCTGGATGAGACTGACTTTCAACCCAATAATAGAGGGGAAATGTTCATGGGCCGAGTCTTGACCAGCAGCTTCTTAGAATGAGGAGTTGGGGGGCAATCACAGGAAGGCGGCATCTAAGGACTGCCAACCCACCCCCAACAATTCAGCCTGCCTGTGGGGCTACATGTATCATTTAGGGGTGGAATTTTATATTTAGACCAACTTTCCTAGACCTCAAAACTATAACAAAAGCAAGTCCTGGTGACAGACATGTTCACTCCTGGCTCACTGTCCATGAGCCATGGAAAGACCTCAACACGATGAGAAGACAGAAGACACACAGGTGTCCGCCGGAACAAGCTCAGTAATTCTGGTCATTCTGCTCCCTCTTCTCTGTCATCCTGAGCCTGCTCATCACTGGCCCTGGATAATCATAGAGGAGCACCCTGGCAGAATGCAAGTCACACGCGGAAATGAAGACAGAGCAGGCCCTTACGGCAGTATGTGGGGCAAGAGAAAAGGACAGCAAGAAGGTAAAATAAACAAGCTAAACTCATTTTCTGGTTTCCTAGCTTTGTGGTTTTCCTATGACTACCTGAAGAAAAACTTGCAGGGCATTTGTTGCTGATAAATTTTTAATGTTCTCTTAGGAAAGTGCAGGGAAAGAATAAAAGATTCATATCAATTTTCAGACCAGATTTCCCCTTCTTTCTCTCCGAGGCCAACACCACCTGGCTCCCTTAGATAAGGCGGGGTTTTGTGTGAGTCATCTTCTGTGTGCAGGCAGGGTGGGGTCTGCCCTATCTTTTCACACTTCTGATGCTTGAGAACCCACTCCTTTGGTACAGCATTATCTCTCTCGTGCACTTGTTGAAATTAAAGAAAAAGAAAGAAAGAAATCTAATTTTCCATTTCAAATCAGAAGTAAACACATTTAATTTATAACCCCAATTTCCTCTCCGACAATGGGAAGGAAATGACATGAAGCACAACAGAGAGGTCGGAGATGCGGAGGCTCGTGGTACCTGGTTCAGACCTAAAAATCTGCTCCTTGCCTATCTGTGTGTGGTATGACATGAATATGGTGTGTCACCCAATCTCTACATGTTAAAAACAGTAACACCAAGAGCAGAGCTAAACCAGGAGAAGGGGCAGAAAGAGGCATGTCTAGGGCCAAATGCATAGGGTCACCCCCAGGCTACCCAAGACCTTACCTATGAGTCAATGCCACCTCATGCATGGCATTTCTGCAAGTTAGTAAAAGGGTTTTCCTTGGGCAGTAGCTCCCCCAGGCCAATGGTTTGGTTAGTAGATGGCCTGGACAAAGCAGAAGATATCTTCTACCAATCAGATAAAGGTTCCCTTCCTATAGGTGGACCTGGCCTCATGCCAGCCCACAAAACCTGGCGAGAAGAATGGGAACTCCACCTCTCCTGTCTGCACCCTTAGCAAGGTACCCTTGTGTAGTAGACAACCTGCAGAACTCTGTGCAGTGGCCCTGCCACACCTGCGCCTTCCAATAACTGTAATAACAGACTTCCAGCTTCTATCAACAGAGCACAACTCTGTTAACATGTAAGAAGCTTGGAGGTTTGTGGCAGGCACTACCAGGTATCTCCCCAATATTCATTCTCTCTTTCTTTCTTAAGAAGAAACTCTGACTTAAAAAAGAATGCTTCCTTTGTATCTAGATGTGGTTATACAAGTCCTGTAAATAGAAGTGGTGTGTGTGAAATTGGAAAGAACTGTTAAAGGGAATTTTTGGTTGTCTACAGCTAAACCTATGCAAACAGATACAGTGTTTTCTTAGAAAAGATGATATGCTTTCTAAGCAAATTTGGAGAGAGATCTCCTCCCCAGCATTTACAGTAATGCTCGGCATATTTTAGGTGCTCAAAATACATTTGTTAAATGAGTGATTAATAAATGAATGTTTCACAGTAAGAGGAGACAAGCTAACATTTGTAGCTCATACTAAAGCAGAAACAAAATGTCAAGATTAATCTAGTAACCTATTCTCCAAGCCCCTTTTAAAGCCTGACAATGGGTACTGCTAAACTTCTTTTTAACCATGACTTATCATGGAAATAAAATTCACAATAATTCAATATTCTCCAGTACTAAGTGCAGTACACTCTGATATTTTCTATTTTATGCTAAGAGCTAATTGTGACCTATGAAATTGACTTTGTAACTCACTAATGTGACGACTAAGTGTTTGAAAACTTTATTTAAATATATATTAGTATGTATATTAATTAATATATATTACCAGAAAGGTATATATACACACTAACTTCTCTGTTTACTTTTTATTAACAAATGAGACTCAATGATAACATTTAATTTTTTAATTAAAAAATCTAACATTTTAAAAATTTAATGAAAAGCAGCAGTGCAAATAACCAGAACACTGTGCTTATTCTGCACTTGATATTTATGCTCAAAAGCTAAGTGTGCCGCTGGACACAGTGGCACACACCTGTAATCCCAGTACTTGGGAGTCTGAGACAGGAGAAATGCAGGTTCAAGGCCAGCCTGAGTAATTTAGTGAGGCCCTCAGCAACTTAGTGAGGGGCTCTCTCAAAACAAAAAACAAAATAGGGCTAAAAATAAAATAAAAATACCTGTTTCAAGATAAAAGAAAAACCCAGGTGTGGTGGCGAATGCCTATAATCCCAGTATTTGGGAGGTTTAGAAAGGAGGATTGCAGGTTCGAGACCAGACTCAGCAATCTAGCAAAATAAAAAATACAAAGGGCTAGGAGTGTAGCTAAGAGGTAGAATGCCTCTGGGTTCAATCCCCAATACAACAAAAATAAATAAATAAATAAATAAATAAATAAATAAATAAATAAATAAATAAATAAAATAGAGCTAAAAAGTAAAACAGAACACCCCTGGGTACAATCCCCAGTACCCCCCCCCCCCAAAATGTGATGGCTGGTGCCATGAAGTGCACACACAGAGCAAATGGCATGTCCTGCTAGGAGGGCCTCCCCAGACGCCCAGGCCTGAGGGCTGACGAGCCAGCTCGTGAATCTCCAGTGCCGACTCCTGCTCTCTGTCTACACTGGCAAAGGGCAATGTGCTCTCCCAGTGCTCCCTAAAGCCAAGCTGTCCCTTTCCCAAGTGTGGTTCATAATGTACTGCCCTGGTATTCACGTTAAGTTCTTTCCCTCTGCTGATCAGGGGATGCAAATGTGCCTCCTTTCTAAGCTGCAATTCTCTTGGGGGTTTGTAGATCATAACTCAAGGAAGACAAAGGTGTGATGGGGTAGTAAAATGAGACGCTTGCATTTTGATCCTTAGTATCTGGTGAGCACAGGCAAGTCAGTGACCTTTGGTCTCAACTGCTGCAGGGGTAAAGCCAACCTGGTGCCTCACACCCATGTCCTCTGTGAGCCCGCAGGTTCGTGTGTGTCAGACAGAAGCTAATGAGGAGAGGTAGCCAGACATTCCTCCACAGACTTTGGTGAAAGTAAAGAAGTTTTCTGCAAGAAGCGCTCCGCAAGATAATGGAAAAGCACTTTGGAATACTAACAGACTATCCAGTGCAAATAGAAAGCCGCCACCTCCACCTTCTCTGGCTAATCTAATGCCAAGGAACTGAAACACCATCTGTGTGTGGCCTCATCCCCCTCACAACCATTAAACTCACAGCCTCAGGTTTCGAGCATTCCTTTCCAAATGGTAAGCCTTCATTTCTCAGCTGTAAAAAAAATGGAGTTAACTGAATGACCTATCAAACTTCAGAGATTCTCTGATTCCATGCCAGTGACATGAAACTAACAGGTAAGGTTAGCCCTGAGCCTCGGTGGTTTTCCTTTCCAGCATAACTAACATGTGCTCCATTCTGATGTTGTGGGAAGGGCGCTCGTGCTCACTGCTTTTTGGGGGATGTTTATTTAGCCAGTCGCCTATTTATTGAGTACTGTGCATGTGTACAATAGACAAGCAGCTGAGACAAGCTGCAAGAAGTTTCTGTCCCTCAAGGTGCTTAGAGCAGGGGGCTGTCAAAGTTCACCTGATGACACAAGGGCTACGGGTCACGGTCTCATAGAAAGCTCAGTGGGAGTTTAGAAATAAGAGAGACCAGGGTGCGCTCAGGTGCCAGGCTTTTGCCCACTACAGGGCTCGTACTGGGACTTTACAGCTGACAACAGTGTGGATGGAAAGGAAGCTGATCCTGCAGAACATGGAAACAAGAATGGACCGTGCAGAGGACAGGGCCACTGATCTCACTGCAGATCTGCCTTTGGGAATAGTGAGGGGAAGGACGAGTGAGCAGCAGGAAGGGGCGCAGAGTAGGTCAGGTTTTCAAAACCAATAAAAGAAGCCTGGATTATCTTCTGCAACTAACGGGCCATTATGGGTTCTTTGTATGAGAAAGACATTTAAACCACCTCTTTTTTTTTTTTTTTTTTTTTTTTTTTTTTTTGTGGTACTGGGGATTGAACTCAGGGGCATTCTACCTCCAAGCTATACCCCCAGCCCTATTTTTTATTCTTTATTTTGAAACAGGGTCTCACTAAGTTGCAGAGTGCCTCACTAGGTAGCCGAGGCTGGCCATGAACCCGGATCCTCCGGTCTCAGCCTCCCAAATGCTGGGATTACAAGCGTGCGCCACCACGCCCGGCACTACTTTCATACTTGCTAGAAATAAGAAAGGTTAGATTTTTGTAGACCTGACAAAGAAAAAAAATGAGGTCTCTAATCCTTATGTTTCCTCCCTCATGCGGGAGCTCTTAGCAGAGTAATGGCCTCTCCGCCTCCCTTGGCCACTCTTCCTCATGAGAGGAGGAATAGGCTGTCCTGCTGCTGAACGAGGGTTGAATTGGCCATTTCCCGTCTCTTTCCCTGGGAGCTTGGCTCTGGCAGCTCCCCCACACCACAGCTCCCCCACACCACAGCTTCTATGATGTGTGTGGGTGACTCTAATTTTGGGGAATTAGGGAATCATTAGGGAATCTTGACCACAAGTGTAAGCTCTATTCTGTAGCATTGGTTTCACTGGTAAGAAAGATGCCATTTTGGTAATATTCCTCTTGACTCATTTTACAACTTTCTCAATTTCTCAGAACTCAGGTGGGGAGGAGGGCCCATAGACTCTACTGACTTTCCTGAAACTGCAGTACAGGTCCCTCCCTCGGCTATGTAGACTCAGTTTACACTGATTCACATGACTGCTTCAATGAGACAACACTGTCCTCCAAACGGTGGTAAATGAAAAGCTCAGGGCAACATGAGCAGTTCTAACAGAGAACCCCGTAGAGCACACCACAGTTGATGGCTGCTGCCTCACCGCCTTCCAGTCACCCTCCGGCCCCTCCCATCCTCAGCTTCACCATGGTCCAAGCTTTCCTGCATAGGCAAAGCCAACGCCATCCCACAGCACCAGGTGTGCCTCACACAAAGTCATCCCCAGAACTCATCCTCCTCCCCCATGTTCCACTAACCTTTCTTCAACAGTGTTGAAATGAAAATCTGTATTCTGCCCCCTCTGAGTTAAACAGCAGTATGCACACAAGCTGAGTGATCGCTAAAGTTAATTTTTCTGAAGAGTAACTACATTTTAAGGGATCAATATGTGATCAACACTAACATGTTGATTATGTGGACATAAAAACTCTGAGTACACCTTTCCCAGCTGGACCTTGGTCAACATCCCTTGCCATCCCCACCAGAAGAACAACTGAATGCAAGGCCATGAAGCTGCTATTTCCAAAGGAAGGGAGAAAAGACACTGTTTATACCATTATCATTAATTACTACTACTATTAAAGGTAGTTCCCAAACCAGCACCACTTACAAAGTCTTAACTCTGTGCCAACCATCGTGCCAGGTGCCTTACATCCATTATCTGAGTTTATTCACCTTGGCCCTTCAAGGTAGTTATTTGGGTTCCCATCTTGCACACAGAAAACTGAGAATAAATAATTTGCCCTGAAACTACAAAATAAGTGGCAGAGGCCAGATTCAAACTTGGGTCTACATGATACCAAAGTTCATGTTCTTTCTATTTTGAGAACTGTAACAATTCCCTGGCGTTCTGGTCCCTTGTTCTCTGAAAACAGAAGTATTCACTTGTATAAACCATCTGCATCCTGTAGCTAAAGCCACTGTCTTCCATTGTGAGTGTTCATGTTATGGGGCTGTAGAGGATTGGCCCCAGTCCCTCCCACCCCACCACCCCTTCTCCAACCACCCAGCTACGTTTGTCAGGGGAAAGCTGCCTCCAAGGACAGATCAGGACTTTACTCCAAAACAGCTTCTCCAAAGAACTCACTGAGACCCCACTCCTAGAAACAACAGAAAGAGGAGAAATCCATTATTAAGCCAACAAAAGGGGGGGGGGAAGTGCTTTTTTGTGAGACGCCCACATTCCTTCTGTCACTGGGACAAGGGCCAACTATATGGAATCAGCACTATTCTAATTATGCACTAAGCTGCCATTCACAATGGCACTACCTTCTGGCCCTCGTGCTCCTGGCCACCCCTAAAAGCACCCAGTTATCAGACCTGAGACACACACCTGGACTCCCCCCTGCAGTGCCTCTGAGTGCTGGAAAGACGGAGTCAGTGAGACAGGATGAGAACTTCATTCATCACTCCTGTCATGGCGCACAGTCCAATCCCCGCTGCCTCACCCCCAGGAGAATACCGGCAAGCAAACAGAAACCTCCGATGTTGAAATAATATAAAAGTCATAAAATACACACAACACCACCAAACTTGTGCTCTACAAGACATTTTTAAGGATATCATATGACAATGGTTACCAACCCTGCTTCCATGTTAAAATACCTATACTTATGAGCCATCCTGATCCAGTTAAATGAGAATCTCCAGGGGTAGGGGCAGGCATCCCTCGTTGGTTCTGACATGCACCAGCGTGTGACCCACAAACCCATCTGGTCATCCTGACTAGCAAGTACTACACTACACAGGTGCTAAGGTGCCATTAAGACACTTTTGCTGATGGTTTAACAAGTGTGTATTTAAAACCTGATTTTTGCTGAGTGGTACTTTGTAAATAGAAAGATAACTAAAAGCTCTTTTCAAAGAAACCCGGGTGCAAGAGGTTAACGAGCATGTGAGATAACAGGGCAAATCAACGCTGAGGTCCCTTGCCCTGTATTGCCCATTCAGACACCAAGTTACCCCATGTGACAGACACTGTCTTCTGCCACCTGCCACTCGAGACGAATATTTTTCAGAGCTTGTGAAAACACTTAATATCTCTATTGAAGGAAAACAAAGGAGCAATTTGGAAGCTTCCAAAAACTTCATTTATCCAATTGGGTAGTAGAATACTATACATTTTTTAATAAGTTAATTGTCCAAATGAGCACTAGAGGAATTCCCAAGAATAGGATTTGACTGACTCCTAACTATGATGGGGAACCCCATTACAGAAGAGCTAATGTTTTGAATTAATGATTAAAGGAATCCAAACACTGAGAGCTAACTGAAAAATCATGGCTGGTGTATTTACCTGCTGCCTTACCCTCCCACCACCACAGAAGGAAGCAGCAGTCAGTGGTGGGCTCATCTTCAGTGCTGAGGTACCAAGTGACTCCGCCTTTCTTCAGAGCTGTTAACACCATTCTCATGACCCAAAGTCTTCCAGGAGAGAAGCTGCAGATTCATTAGGTAAAACATTGTTCCCTTCATTCCTTCCTTCCTTCCTTCCTTTTTTTTACAGGAGGGCCACCAAAAAATTCAACCTGAGAGCCTCTTCTTAGATCCACTAGATGGTGCAAGCTCTCCTTTTTGATCATTCTTACCGGGAGGAAAGAAGATTAAAAAATTAATATTGGCACACCCAAGCAGCCCCAGCATTGCACGGGAACTTGGAGAAGGGAATTAACTCTCTGAGAAGTCTTTCTCTCTTGCAATTAACAGAAGCATACGAAGGATTTCTTCTAAATTCTACTTTGGGAACTCAAGGGTTAAACTTGTACCATGAAAGGACTTAGTGCAGAAGGGTCCATGGAAAGAGACAGAAGTGAAGCCCAGATCTGGGTTTGGCTCATGCCTGGTCAGTCATCAGCTGCATGAGCACACATCAGCAATTGAGAACCTCTTGGGTCCTCAATGTCTTTTCCTAAAAGATGAGAAGTGAGGACTAGATCATCTCTGCAATTATGTCCAGTACTAAAATTCTACAAGCATACACAACATACTATACTTTTATCTCCAACTTAATCTTTCCATTTAGACTTGGGAAGAACTTTAAAAGGATGTGTTTCATGAAACCCATATAGTCTGTGAAGTTTTTAAAAACTGAGAAGTTATTAATTCATTTACTGAAATATACTCACAGAGAGCCTACTGGGTACCAAGCACTGAACCAACACTGGGCCAGGCAATAAGGACATAGAGATGAATGAGACACCCTCACCTTTGCTGCAAACACAGCTCCCTTATGCAACTGAAATATAATGGATTTCCAAGTTCTGAATTCCTGAATTCTCATGAACAAAACACCATTTTCACAGAAAGGAACTAGACAGTTAAATCTGCTACATGTTGAGTGTCACTTATCTGAAATGCAGTTTTGGGTCTCAGAGCATTTGGATTTTCAGATTAGGGATGCTCAACCTGCAGTCGTATTAAAGCATGAATATCACACAGGCTTATTTAGATAGTTTGATGTCTTGACAAACAGCCTCAGCAATGAAATATTGACAATTATTTTTAACTTGATATTTCACAGGGAACTCAAACCCAAAAGAATAGTTTAACTACCTCATAAAATTCCAATTCTATATGTGAAGGGCATACTTCAAACATGATTCTTGGAGCCATCACTGATTCTTCAAGGAATATTTTTTGTTCATTTTCTCTCTGCATCTTTCTATAAAATATCTCATGTCCTTTACACCTTTCCAGCAATATCTAACTCAAATCTAGCTCCCTTTTGGACTTCCAGCCACAGCCATTTCTCATCTTTAGTCAATCCTAAACACCCTCAATTTCCTCCTACTTCTTGTCACCTGGAGTGCCAGTCATCAGTCAGACACCAGTTCACCAACCTTGGTAGAGATGCATGCGTACTTGTGACCCTCTACCTAGTAACTATATCTATGTTCACAGATTCACTTATTTTATTCAAGATACATCATAATACCCATTGTGGACGTACCAATGTGCTGGATATGCAGCTGTAACATTAATTCAATGAATGGATAAATAAATAAACATATATGGCCCCTACTCTCAAGGTGTCTACCACCTGGTAGGAGCAGTAAGACATAATGATCATACAAGATAAACATTAAATGCAATAGGAGTTACAGCTGACAAACTCTATGGCAGTGATGGGTGACTGTTTATGCCGGACTGGGCAGGCTGAGCTTCAGAAGGAGGTGGCATAAGGTCTGTATGTTGGAGGATAAGAAAGATCTGGATACCGTAGTTGGAAGAAAAGGGTATGTCAGGGGGAAGGAAGGCACAGCACAGGCCTTTAGGTAACAGGCTAATTCACACTCAGAGTACAACAAATGGTCCAAGATGGCTGAAGAGATGAGAAATGAGAAGCTGGAGAAGTGGGAGGAAGTCTGAGATGCGCCTAGGAAAAGATTCAGATCGTTGGGTTCGACCAAGTCTACGTCACTTGAATTACTGCTCCTACTACTTCACCATCTGTAGTTCTCCATTTCCTTGGCATAAATTACAGATCAATGAAAGAGCTGTTAAGTCATCTAAAACTATGATTCTCCAACAAGTATATAACAATAACAGTAAAAACGAAGTAAAAAAACAGTCCAAATCTGTTGGGTGCAATAAGTTGTAATAAATCTTAACTGTCACAGTACGCTAGGCTGCTTCCCAAAACTGTGTTAACTAAATACACTAAATGAATATATTAGATAATACATACTTCTAGTGTTCAATTAATAAATCATGTTTTTCCAAGTCAAAACTTCTTATGCTTGTCGCTAAAATCTCCTAGGTCTATTTAATAGCTGGCTCTCACTGGACTGTTAATTTAGTCTGTCTAGAGCTGGACTGCTTAATACAATTTCTTCGGTGCAGGTTTAATAGTGCTACTGCTGCTTCATGTTACGTAGCTGCGGGCCCACAACAGGACCAGGCCTTCTAATGACCTCATTCAAATGCAATTACTGGCCGACTACAGTGATTGTTACACCTGGCCACTCCACTGCCACAGGACTCTTCCACTTAAGTCCAGGGTAACTGAGGAGAGAGAGCCACTGTTCAGAACTGCCACTCCCTCCACAGCTGAGCATGTACCCCTAATGACGACCCCTCAGTCACAGGTGGATTCCCAGCACTGGACAAGGATCACAACACAATGTGAGCAACACAGCGCCAGGCGCACTCAACTTTCGTGCCAGGCTCAAGCACCCAGAACATGCACAGCTTCCCCATCTGTTAAAGGGCCTGACAGGGAACTCCGCCTGTCCCAAAGCCAACTGGAGGCTGCCTACGAGGCTGTGGCGATGACAGCAACAACTTCTGAAAAGAATGATCTCACCCCCCGAGGACATCAGAGACTAAGCCAGTGGTCTCTGGGCCAGTGTGGGCATATGGGTATCCTTTCAGTGTCGAGGACTACAAAATCTTTTTAATTAACTGATCTACTCCAGGCATGGTAAAAAATAGAAACGTTCCACATGAACAAATATAGCTCAACATTATTACAAGAAGCAGAATAAGCAGTTAGCAAAACTAAGACAACATTTAAGAGCCTTTAGTGACTAAAAACCAAGGGTCAATAATGTAGAGAACAGATTTTAAAAGGCAAATTATTAGCCGGGCATGGTGGCACACGCTTGTAATCCCAGCATTCGGGAGGCTGAGACCGGAGGATCCGGGTTCGCAGCCAGCCTCAGCTACCTAGTGAGGCACTCTGCAACTTAGTGAGACTCGGTTTCAAAATAAAAGAATAAAAAATAGAGCTGGGGGTATAGCTCGGAGGTAGAATGCCTCTGAGTTCAATCCCCAGTACCACAAAAAAAACCCCAAAAAACAAAAAAGGCAAATTATTGAAATGCATAAGTAAAAATATAAAATGTAGAAACCAGAAAAATTATCCCACCATATCTTTTTGTAGCTTGTCTCAAAGCTGGTGTCTATTTGGGGCTCATATAAGTCAAGAGAAACTACAAAATATTTAGTAAAAAAAACACCAAATTTGAAAAAAGAAAAAAGAGGTAGAAGATTCCAAAGCCAAGATGCCATCCTAATTCCATGCTTTTGATTCCTTTTCCTTTTGGTTTTCCACAGTAAGGAATGACTTGATCAATGAAATTCTACAGGAGTACTGAAAACCACATTTAAAACCCCAAGGTGTTTTGCATAAGGAAGTGGCACAGAAGACAGAAGAGTGACAAAGAGCACAGACATGCTAGATATCCAAAGATGCGAAAGGAAGTCTACTAGAAGAGCAAGTATGAGGATTTGTCTCCATCCTCCTCCTGCCCCTGAGTCCTCTCTACCATCTCCCAGACTGCAGACGTGTGAGGAAGGAAGGGTGGGGGAAACAGAGCTGAATGATGGTTAGGTAGCCAGTGGGTCTGCTCACTCCTCGCTGTAACATAAGATATCAGAGCATCCGTCCTGTAAACTCAGCACCCAATTATGGCCCATTAATATTTTATTATAATGGTGATAATAATTTGAAGATGGTACTTAATTGTTCTTAAAATCTTCAGCTACGACTTCACTGGGTATAAAAGTCCAAAACATGCCTAGCCAGTGACAGCCAAACTGGGCTCTAGGGGAGTCCTCGACCACTCCCCCCACTTACACACTAATAACAAGTGGGCAACTCACAATATAGCTGTTCCCAGCCTCTCAAAATTTCTTTATTTTCTTCTCAAGTCTCCCCAAAACTTCCATCCATCAACTTAAGTCAATAAGCCATAAATTATTGAGCTTGCAGGATGCAGATCATGAATATGTATGTATGTGTTTGGACAAGATTGTAAAACAAATGGGCTCCGCAGAGCTTACACGAACCCAACACATAGACCTTTAAGGAAATGTCTTAAATTATTCTGCCGGTGTATATTGTTTAAGCATGGTTTTAACACACAGGAGATGGGGAGAAATCAGTTTTTCTGGTAGATTTTTTGCTTCTGTTTTTCCAATCACACTTGTATGGAATAATTTGCTAAATAAACCACGGTTGGCTGCTCTTTGCAAAAACCAAAGGTACAGGCGTTCTTTGAGGTCACAGTTCTCGCTGCTAATGCCTGTGAGCTGCCTGCTGAAAAGGACTGTGTAATTACTTTCCCTTCTGTCCACCCCTTACTTCAGAACATCCACTCAGCATCTCTACCTCCATCCACCAGATAATCCCAAACTTCTGCCCTCATTTCCTAACAACTTCTAAATAAGTAATCCAAAAGAACACACGAAATAGAAGACCACCCTTGTTCACAAAACACTTGACAGAAATACTATGGCTGAGCCCAGGGTGCTACTAAGACAACCCTTCAACCTTTCCCATCCAAACAGCCTGCCAGTCCTCTTCTTAAACCTGTGAGAGCCTGGACAAGTACTGAAGCC
>PVLC010001664.1:100575-135756 GCA_004027655.1 Graphiurus murinus
AGGAGGAGGAGGAAGTAGAGGAGGAGGAAGTAGAGGAGGAGGAAGTAGAGGAGGAGGAGGAGGAAAGGGAGGAAGGATGGATGGGTGAGTGGGTGGGTGATAATTCTTTCACTAGGCCATCTCCATGGATCTGGGGACTTTTTTCCACTATTATCATCTTCAAACATTTACTGGTCACCTAAAATATACAGGATACTATACTACCCTGTAGAGTAGAAGTTGGTGAACATTTTCTGTCAAGATCCAGAGAGAAAATATTTTAGGCACAGAGTTGCTGTTGTATATTCATTGTGGGGCATATACTCTCTGATGTGTATTCATTTTAAAAGCCCTTGAAAAACATAAAACTATTCCTTTTTTTAAATTGTGGCAAAATACACATAACATAAATGTACCACCCCAACCATTTTAAGGGTACAGTTTCATGTTAAGTGCATTCACACTGTTGTGCAAGCAATCTCCAGAGCTTTTCTTATTCTGCAGGTCTGAAACTCTGTACCAATTAAACAATAATTCTCCACTTTCCTCATCCTCTTGCCCTGACAAACACCCTTATACTTTCATCTGTATGAATCTGACTAAGTACCTTATACAAGTGGGATCATGTGGTACTTGTCCTTCTGTGACTGGCTAATCTCACCTAATATAATTACCTCAAGGTTCGCCAATATAGTACGTGTCAGAATTTCCCTCTTTTTAAAGGATTAATAATATTCCATGGTATGTAAGTATCACATTTTGTTTACCCATTCATCCATTAATATATGTGAAAAACATTTTTAATTCTCAGGACCTATGAAAACAGGCTACAAGATTGTGGTTTGTCAAACCTTGCTCTAGGGGCATAGAAAAATGCACTGAACATTGACTCGAGGTTCTAAACTTTCTCAGTTCACAGTATCTCCATGGCACCTCCAGAATATCAATGATTGTTCATAGCATCTCTAAGCCAAAAGAAACGTCCAATCGATATTCCATTGATTATTTAGTTCCTAATAACTTACTATGTAAAGTCCTAACAACTTAACCTGTTGCATACTGAAACCCAGGCAATCGTGCTGGCACTTGCAAACCTCATATCCAGTTCCACACTAATTTTCATGTGATGCTTGCTTTTAAGTACAATGCTCACCCAAAATTCATCTTTGCCAAGGCTTGGCCACACTGAGAGGTATGTATATGATTTAATGCTGAAACCGCAGACTATTTTGAGCTAGTAGTTCACATGGTGTCCAACAGATGTCACCATATTTCCCTCCTTAAACTCTGAGTTTGCTGGAAAGCCCCAGGGCTCCTTGACACACTTGCTTGGGAACCACGGATCTGGGTCCTTCCAGTGGTTTCAGCACAGAGAGGGAGAGCAGTGCTGAATACGCAATACGGCTGGTGTTAGAAAGGCAAGTATGTTTCATGCTAAATGAATGATACAGGTACCGAGAGCTATAAATTTTAAAAAGCGAGAAGCCTAGAACCTCCAAAGTCAGAGACAGCAGCAGCAGGGTGCTGGGCTTCAGCTTGAGGAAAGAGTAAGACTTGACCCCAAGGACGAATGGAGAGAACACTCCAAGCAAAGGAAACAGGCTAAGTGTATGAGGGCTTGAGTCAGGAATGAGGATGGCATGAGGGAGGGGCTGTGGCACAGTGCAGATCAAGGAACCGAAGGAGGCAGAGCCATTTAAGGTTCTGGAGAAAGGGCAATGTATTTAAAGATGTGTTTAGAAAACTGAATCCAGCAGTTGTGCATGAGACACTCTGATGAGAGAAGTTGTAGCAATGAGAGCAGGGGAGGGGGAGGGGAAGGAGATAGGGATACAGGGATTAAAAGTTCAAAGAAGATGGGCCTACAACTCTCACCAGCCATAAAACTCCCCCAGCCCACCCAGAGAGGTGACCACAGCTTCTGCTTTCTCGTCCGCAGCTCGTCACGTGCACTTAAAACATTCCGTCATACATACTGGGATTTTGAAGAATCACCTTAAGTAAACTTCCTGGACTGAGTTGCCCTTCTCCCCTTCAGCCTCACCCGCTGAACTCTTACTCCTCCTGCACCAACTTAGCTTTCTCCTTTCTCTAAATGTGGGCATGTGCCTGGGTTTGGTCCTCTGCTGAGCACCCCACTTGATCACCATCAGCCCTGCACAGATGGCTTGAAGTCTGCCGTGCCTGAGAATTCAGCCCCTGGGTGGGTCTCTTGCCTGAATGACCTGTTATTCCCTTCAAACTTAGAATAGCAAAGCCAAACATATAATATACCTTTCTTTTCAGGCCAGTTTAGCTTACCCCCTGCACACCTTCTTTTTGTGAATGATGTCATTTTTCCTAGTTACCTGGCCTTGAAGTCTTGATTATTCTCTAGTCTTTTCTCTTATTCTTCCATAATATAGTGCTAGCCTTTTTTTCCATTCAGTTTTTTACTCTGTTTTTTGTTTCCTCCTTCAACAGTATCACTTTAGGTGTTTGTCTCCACGACCTTGACCAGGGTTAGTTTTTGCGACTGGCTCTCACCACTTCTGCCTTTTTTGTCACCACCAAGTTATTCCTGAGCCCTTATCACCTGACTCCTTCTGGTGGATATAATATTCTCATGCCTGAGGAATCAAGCTAGCATCTCCTCCCAGCACCTCACCCTCGCCCCCACCACCCCCAGTGTGCACACGAAGGTGTTCCCAGCTTGCTTTTATCCAAATGTGCCATTCCACACCTGGCTCCTGTCTGCGCTCTGCCTAACATCCTTCCTGCCTGCTCAGCTTCAAGGGAGTGCATGACACGGCTCTCTCTCTGACTACTTACCCTTCTGTGTCTACCCTACACCCCTCCCTCCCACCCTGGCGCTTTCTCTGTTGCAGCACATCTTTTAGTCCTTCTTGCATTAAGTTTAACATGCCTGTCTCGGAGGTATGAAATTATAATGTCCATGGCTACAGAGGGTCTTGCATTCACCTTCGTTTCCCCATGTGATCTGGTGCAGTGCTTTGCCCACTCACTAAATATGCTCTGAACAAACTGTACCATCCTTTTACAGCTTATGCGATTAGAGAGTCTGTCCTGGAATAACTATGATGATTCCTTTACCCATACCCTCTAAAGAAGGAAGAGGAGTATTACTATCCTCATTGTGCAACTGAGGAAACTGAGACTGGGAGAGGTTAAAAGCTTTGTACAAGGTCACAGAGCAGTAAATACTAGTGCAATCCCGCTGCACACCTGCCTCGCATGAATCCATCTAATAGTAAGCCTGGTGTAGTGGTGGCTCCTACGCTTTACATATTTCTTCATTGTGCATTCAAATCTAATATGTTGTTGACATGTCCACCTGTCACATGAAGGTCTAACTGTGAGTTTAAGTTCCAGAGGACAGGGGCTGGTACACAGATCCAGGCAACAACTATAAACCATAAAAAGTAGATTTATTAATGTTTTTCTAGAAAAGTTTATGCTTCGATATACTTGAGCACTAAGTGCACCTGCTAATTGATGTTCCAAGACGCTGACGCTAGTAACTGTGAGTGTTGGATGGCTCCTGTGTGCCCCTCAGGACCCGCTCTTCATCCTCCGACCCTACTCCACACCCCAGCTGACCCCTGTGGAATGCCTTTTTCCCTGGTTCCTTTGCCATCTGACTTCCGCTGGGCTTTACCTGGTGGGATTCCAGCAGAATACTGGGGGAAGGGAAGGGAGTAAGGCTGGGCTATTCATTCCCCACTCCTCTCTGAGGGTTGCCTTGGGCTGCTTGTGACCCACAACTGAAGTTCACGCTCCTATCAGGTGGCCCTCTTCTTACAGCTCTCTCTGACACCTTATTATAAACAGTCACACCTGGGTGTGGTAACCACGGTAAATCTGCCCAGAACATGGCTACAAATTCTTTAACACTTTTACCAACAAGAGGTCTGTCTATGTCCCCTCCCCTTGAAAGTGGGTGGGTTCTGTGCTACTTGAATAATGAAATATGACAGAAGTGCCACTGTTCCAGGTTCCAGAGCCAAGACTTGGGAGACTGGCAACTTCTATCACTCACTCTCAGAGCCTTTGGGCTTCAATTAACACAGGAAGCCCAACTGGTTGAGTCTACCATGCTAGGAGGAAGCTCAAGCAAGCTCTCCTCTGTATATGGGACAGCAAGAAGGAGAGAGATAGGTCTAGCCAGCCCTGAGCATCACGGAGCAGAGATAATCAATCTTGTCTTTGAGCTTCCCCATTGTGTCCTGTCTAAATTCCTAAGCCAAAGAGTTGTGAGCTATACTAATAATCAGTGGCTGTTTTCATTAATTAAGTTTGGGAATAATTTATTACATACCAATAAATCACTGAGACACCAAACTCCCATAACTAACTAGTATACTCACTAAGCTCCCTTCACTGCCCAATTTGAATGCCACCTGTTCCTCTTGGGGCTCTGAGTGACAAGATACATCACAGTCATGAGGCGTGATAATCACCTTCTAGACTTCTGAGGAAATGGGAGAGCTGCATTTCCCCCTGAGGTTTGATGTAGTCTGGTGATTTGCTTTGCTTTAGACAATGAAATATGAATAGAAATGACATGTGTCACTTCTGGACAAAAGTTTCAAGAGCCACTGGGCCATTCCCTATGTTATCTCTCCTCTGACATGAAAATGGGTGATATTAGTTCCAGATAATGGGTGATATTAGTTCCAGATAGTGAAGGTTTTACCAACCTAGATCCCTGAGGATAACATGGAGAGAGACTACCTACAAATTATTTACCTCAAACTCATGGTGCATGTGCAGAGAAACAAGAGATAAATATTTGTGACTTCAACCCCTAAGACTTTGGCCTGGTTTATGACTGCAGCATAATCACTGTGATTGATATGAAAAGCTCTTTGTCAAGCTAAACCTAACCAAATGACCCCTTGCATTATGGGTCCATCTGAACTCCTGAATGTTCTGCACAAGAGGAAGGAGGTCTGTAAATTAAGTTAATGCATATATCCCCATCTTTTTCATATCTTCAATCAGGAAAACAGTGGAAATCATCTCTTCAACCCCCAACCATGGAGAGCTCCTTCTGATGGTCTTTCTCAAACTGCACAAAAGTCTTGGAGTCACACTGCTGTTATAGTCTGACATATAGTTCTCCTGGCCTTCCTCATCTTGCTCCCTGCTTTCTCTCACACCTAAAATAAAATCCTTGCACATCAATCCTATCTGGGTGTCTGCTTCTCTAGAGAACCCAGGCTAATGCAACTATACCAATGAATAGCTTTGAAACTTTGACAAATTAAACACACTGACAAATGGAGAGCAGCTCTTATTGGATAAGGGCTATCCTATTAATCTGAAGAAAAAATAACCAGTTTTGTACAGTGATATACATATTCATGACAAGATCTAATTCCTTATTGCCTATATGAATATGGCGTGTGTGTGTGTGTGTGTGTGTGTGTGTGTGTGTGTGTGTGTGTGTACTAGGTATTGAATTATTGAACCCAGGGGTGCTCTATCTCTGAGTTACATCTCTAGCTCTTTTCAGTTTTAACAGGTTCTCACTAGGCTACTGAAAACTGGCCATGAACCTGTGATTTTTCCTGTCTCCGTCTCCCAAGTACTGGGATTACAGATGTGTGTCACCACGCCCAACCAGCCCATTTTATTTTTTTATTTTGAAATAGGGTCTCGCTAAATTGCTGAGGCTGGTCTCAAACTACAACCCTCCTATCTTAGCCTCCCATGTACTGGGATTATAGGCACGCACCATTATGTCCTGCATATCATTTTCTTTAATATGGCTTTTACAAAGTATGACTTTAAACTATCTGTAAAAATTTACCCTTCCCCAAATGTCCAGAATAGGTTTCCAAGCCCTTTTTAAAGCCTTAAAGAATATGTATATTTTGGAATTCAACTCTTTAAGAAAAATGATAGATGCAATCTATCATATTTGATATAACATTGCCAAGGGGTCTGGGACAGCAACCTATAATCAAATATATGAATATTTCTTCAACAAAACATGCAAGTATCAATACAAGCAAATGAAAGTAAATGGCCTCAAGATGGTTCTGGTAGGGCCAGACACCAAATGAATTCAGCAAATGTTAGTTTGTTGCCAATTGAATTATAAAATATCTACACTACAGAAAACTATGCAGCCTTAAAAAAAAAAAAAAAAAAAAAAAAAAGGTACACCTTTGTATTAACACAGAGGAGCAGGGGCCATCTCACAGTCCCACAGTGCTGGATGAAGAAAGCACATAACAGAACCATTTGGGAAGGCAGTCAGTGGTGTGGTACAGGAACACAGAGCGAGGAGAGGAACCGTGAGAAGATCTGCGCTCAGCAAGCAGTCACTCCTCACCTTCTGCCACCCCCAATGTTTTGTCATGACCTCATCTCTGGCTAAGAAATGCAGTGGAAATATTGTGTATGGGTACTGGCTGTGATATGGGGAAATTTTAAAAGGTGAATTTATCTATATTATTTATGAGACAGAGAGAATGAGTTCAACTGCCTACACTGATGGTAGGTAACTAAAATGTTATGCATAAATCAGGGACGGAGATAGTGCACAAAGAAAATTTATTTAGAAAACTAAATAAGGCTCATCTGTCAGGACAGTGAATCCAGAATACAAAAAATACAGATTAGGGGCCCCTACCTAAGGCTTCTAGGTAGCCCTGCCATTTCAGGGACAGGATGCAGGTCACACTGCCACTGGGAACTCTTCAAGCAACACCCACTTCTGGACTCTCGGCTCACCTGCCCCTGCGCCTGTCCTGCCACTCACGGGAGTGTCCCTTCAATCGCCAACCGCTTAGGGGCCAAAGGTCAGAGCAGAGGGAGCTCGCCTCCGCTGCCCTACTCCCTTCCCAACTCTAATTCTAAATGGTAAAAAACACAAACAAACAAAAAGATGGAGAACAGGAACTAAAATTAATTACGAAGGAAAAAAAAATCAATCTTTGTTCTCCCTAGTTACTTAAGTAACCCTGGGAGCAATTGTCAGCAATGGATGAAAGTTGAGGATCTTAATTAGGGAGTTACAAATTCAAATCCAATATAGTAATACTCACTTTTCATTTTCTATGTTCAATATTGACTCTAATTTTTTTCTCCAACAAACATGCATTAACTTTATGGCTTTAAAAATCTCATTTTTTAATTACAGGTATAATTGAAAACAATATCAGGTAATACATAAAGTGCTATCTAAAATGCTAGTTAGCTTAGCCTCTTTCAGACCACTATCTGAGAAGGCGCCAAGTGCCAGCACTCTGGTGAAAACACATGGGAACCCTACCCCAGGGAGCAGGCACACACGGTGGAGGCAGACGTTAAAGGAGCACAGTCAACACCGGGATTCTGTTTGTGGTGATACTGTGGTGAAGGCAGTGTAGCCAGTAAGATCCTCGTAACGGCTCGGTGAGGCAGAGCTCACC
Source organism: Graphiurus murinus (assembly GCA_004027655.1). Classification (NCBI taxonomy): domain Eukaryota; kingdom Metazoa; phylum Chordata; class Mammalia; order Rodentia; family Gliridae; genus Graphiurus; species Graphiurus murinus. The sequence goes on from PVLC010001664.1 coordinate 107,979, forward strand.
CTCAGTCGTGAATAAAGAGCTGTCATGCTAGGTTACGAAGAGATAGAAGCGAGGTGTTCTGGTGTACTACTACACAGCAGCATAACTGCAGATAGCCATAGTGAGCCATACACTTCAAAAAGACAGAAGAGAAAATTTTGAAAAGATCTGACTATTAAAAAAACGATCAGTGTTTGAGAAATATGTTTAACCTGATGTAAACATTATGCAATGTATCAAAGTATTAATATGTAAAAAGAGTTGTTAACAAACATCCAAGTCTGCAAATTATAACATAAAATATCCTGAACAAATAGTAATTATAATAATTGTTTTTCATCAATAAAATTACTTTATGTCAACAGGTCAATGAGAAAAAGGTGGCATAAATGAGAAAATCTAAATATGTGAGAGAATATATGGATAATTATTGCCAAAGAATTTCAAGAGCACTGCTGTACTCCTGTGAATGGAAAATCTTACACAGAGAGGCTTAGTGAGCTCCACTGCCACCTCCATCCCCCAAACAACAAGCCCTGCCTAACAGAGGAGCAGCCTAGAAACAAATGCAAGGCCTATGTTTCCCAGCGATATGCCCCATATTTTCCAAGACAGATCCAATTTCACAGACTTGGCCCTTTGTGCCCATAAACCACTAAAATAACCTGGAAATCTCAGTATTTTGATGTGCAAACCACATCCAAGATTACTTCCTGAATCTAGAAGCAACACAAAAATCCTAGTCAGATCAAGTACCCATCTGTTTTGGAAGCACGGCCACTAGCCTCCTAAGACACAGAATGTTGAGAGAAAGGTCTTTCATCAAGACCTGCCAGGGTAAACCAGAAACCCCTCAGCATGTACAGAAAGGTTTCAGAGTTACAATAATCAGATATTCTTCGGTTCTATAAAATAAAAGCCCATAAAAGTAGAACTTCAGCATGTAGAAAGATGGACATTTCATTCCAAACAACATCTAAGTTGCTCTTTGCTTCTCTCCCTGCCAGAGATGGCCATTCCAAAAACTTAATAAAAATCCTACGAACAAGTTTCTTCACTTAGTGAAGAAAAAACTCCTCTAAATTAGAATTCCAGGGCCGTGGGTGTCTTGTAGCAGCTCACAATGGGAAAGATATCAGTTGATTTATTATATAAAATGAGAGTCATAAGGAATTCAGAGTGGTGCTAATGAGACAGCCAACCTTTGGTGGGACCTTAACTTGGCTTCAGTTTAATTTTTGCTGTCACTGAATTGATATAATAGAAAATTATGCTCTGTGAAGGAGGTGGCAAATGCATGGCACTTATGCTAACACTGCCCCTCTCATGGCCACTGCAGACCTTGCATTCTCTGTGACGGGCCTGGCCTCGGAGGACAGCCTCACAGAGAGTTCCAAGTAGCCAGGACCCACAAACCCAAATAGGCACAAGCATCAGAGACAACTGGCCAATGGCCTCTAGACTATGTGATGGATGTTCACGAGGCCCGGTCTACTACACCAACAGAGCCTATCTGACTTACAGCAGGGCTGTTTTTAAGATCTGTGTTTGATATTGCTAAGAAGTATGGATGAGAGGAGAAGGAAAATAAGGTTAAAGCCACCATCAAGTCAATTACACTGTGTTTACCTTCATCCGTTTCCATCAGTTTACTATAAACAGACAGAAGATTACATTAGCCAGTCACTGACCTTATGAAGAGCAGGAGCCAAGACTGGTACCAAAAACCCATTGTAAATGTAATTGACAAGCTGATTGCGAATCAAGGGGTGAGCCACCTAGGACAAAAACAGGCAGTCATGAAAAAGACAAAGAGTTCAATCTTTAGTTCTCCTTAAACTCAAACATTTCTGTACACATCTTGAATTCAAAAAGGAAATTTGAATTTTGGTCATTTATCCAGTGTTTAAAGAATCATTCACACCAAGTCCTGTGTGCATGTATGTATGTCGCTATCACTAGAAACTGCATTATGATGTAAGATTATAATGCACCAATACAAGTATTTTAAAAAAATAGTAATTCAGACCTCACACTGTTTGTGTGTGTGTGTGTGTGTGTGTGTGTGTTTCAAATGGGTTATCCTAGTATAAACAATTTAGTAAAGTCAGATTTTCAAATTTGAGGGGGAACCCAGTAATCTTAAAGAGTCTATTTTTTTCCTCAGAACTGAAGACCAAGCCCAGGGGCATTCTACCTCTGAGCTACAACTCCAGCCCTATTTTTTATTCTTTATTTTGAAATAGGGTCTCACTAAGTTGCAGAGGGTCTCACTAAGTAGCTGAGGCTGGCTACGAACCTCTCTCAGCCTCCCAAGTACTAGGATTACAAGCGTGTACCACCACACCCGGCTTACAGAGTCTATTTGAAAAACTAAAAGATGATAGACTGAATATGTATAAGGATCTGTAAATTAAAACTAACAAACTAGAAAGTGAAATTTTGCCCTCTAACTTACAACTAACTTAAAAGAGTATAACTGTCAAACTGGATAAATGAATAGACTTATTTTGCTAGCAGAAAGAATTCTCTCATTTTGAAGATACATGCTCTGATAGACATTTATACTAAAGAGGAAGAGATTTAGAAAAAAAATGTTTTCATAAAAAATAATACTGAAGCCGGGTGTGGTGGCTCACGCTTGTAATCCCAGCATTCGGGAGGCTGAGACCAGAGGATCCGGGTTCGAGGCCAGCCTCAGCTACCTAGTGAGGCACTCTGCAACTTAGTGAGACCTGGTTTCTAAATAAAGAATAAAAAATAGGGCTAGGGGTGTAGCTCGGAGGTAGAATGCCCCTGAGTTCAATCCCTAGTACTGCAAATAATAATAATAATAATAATAATAATAATAATAATAATAATATTGAAAGTAGAAAACATTATTGGAAGTACAATACTTCCCATATTTGATTTTTAAAATATATTTAACATGAATAACTCTTGACCAATATATTTGGTAAATAACTTTTCCAGTAGTATCCTCAAACAAAATTCTTAAAAGTATATAGTGTACAGGGGATACAGCTTGGTGGAAGACCATGGGCTTAGCGTATACAAGGCCCTGGATTCAAGAAAACACACAGGCTTCAATTTCAAACTATACTATGAAATACATAATTTCCTTGTCCTTTGCCATGTCCATTAGCTTTACTTCTTCATTAAAAAAAATAAGGACAAAAAAGGAAAAAGCAACTTCTAGAGATATAAGGCTAGATGTTTAAATTACTGATCTTTCTCTTTCTCTCTCTATTTGTGTGTGTGTAGATATATATAGAGAGATATATATAATATATAATATATATGTTATTAGTTACTTTTCAGATGTATACCCATCTCAGCTACGAACCTCTCTCAGCCTCCCAAGTGCTAGGATTACAAGCGTGTACCACCACACCCGGCTTACAGAGTATACCCATCTGAAAAGTAACTAATAATAAATCCATCATCTTTATTTCCACACACTTCTGCAAGAAAATCTTGATAGACTGTAATATTAAAGGAAAAATAATCTAAAATGTAATCCATTCATCTTGTATATAAATAAAACCTCCTTTGATTTAACAATAAAAATGAGATAGGAGTAAAGTAATTTACTTGCATTTTCTTCCAGAAGCTATTTCTTTATTTGGTAGATAAACAGATTATAACTAACATTTTTCACCCTACAATCACTATAAAAAAAACAATTTCTTAATAAATCCAATATTAAGGTATTATTTATGCTGCAAAGAAATAAAACATTTTATGAAAATATACTACATCCTTAAATGTATATAAAATCTGATTTTTATTGAAAACAATAACAAGGAATCTGAAGGTGAAAATCTAATCAAGAAGCTAAATATACAAGAGTTCAGTGGCTGTTTTTTTCCCCTAAGCAGGCCAATTTCAAAGCAAATTTAATTTGTGTTGCTAAGAAGATGGTTAACTTCTTCTAAATTCAATTGGGATAACAATATTCTTTATGTGGTATGCACCATTAAGCAAAATAAAGTGTTTTCCTTTGTAGACTCCCAAAAAGACCTTGAAGTAAAAGTATTATAATTTGGAATACTTAAAAGCCTAAAAATATCTATTTAATGAGTCAAGCACTGAACTTATTTTTGATGGTTAAGTGGATAATCAAAACAGAATTAACACAGTCTATAGAGAAGATAATCTACTCATTTTTTTCTCAATTGAAACTTCCCAGAAACCTATAAACTAACACTTTCTCTCATCCAAGGACATTCGGTGGGCTTAATACAAAGCATCGATATTCCATAAATATCTATTACGATCGAAGAAAGGGATGTTTGTGAACACTGATCCTTAGCAAGGCTTGGGCTCTGGGCAACACAGTGGCCGGGGATTGTGTATCGCACCAGGTACCTGTATGACCGCGTTGCAGAACTCCAGGGAGTTCATGAACTGCACGAGAGACGGCAGCAGGAGCCAGTCATCTTTCAGGAGACAGTGCCACTCCTCGCCTTTCTCTTCCAGCTTCGTGGGCAGGGAAGAGTAGAGCCCGCTGAGCCCAGTGGCAAGCACCTGTGTTCAGAAACAAAAATGTAATAGTCTTTTCTGAAGTTCCAGTACCTACACTGCTAGCCCAAAGACTGAACTTGAAGTAGACAGTATTAAAGGATCGGCTAGTTAGGAAAGACAGTGGAGACGGGGAGGAAGGACCATGCCAGCAGAGGGAACAGCAGCACCAGAGAGACTTTGCTGCAACACAGGTGGCCAATGGGGTAGCTTGTCCCTTACACACGGGCCAGGCACCATGCTGGGCTGGGAGTGGGGACAGTGAAAGGGAAATACACGAAGATGAATAAAAGATGATTCCTGCCCAAGAAACTCAAGAGAGAAGCAAGCTCATAAACAATGTGGTAGAGTACAAGACAGTATGTGTAAATACAGATAGGCACTTCCCCAATCTATGGGAAGAAGCCCCGGTGTAAAGTGATCCACAGCAGAAGGTTGCACAGGCAAGAACCAGGAGTAGCTCTGAAGAAGATTCCTTCGATTCCTTGCATATTTAAAGTCATGACTGAGCAGGAACTATACGAGGTGGTATGCATGTATGAGTGTATCGCTTTGAATCTCACTGTGGTATATAATCACAATGCACCAATAAAAGTATAAAAAGAATATCATGACTGACACATATGAACAGGTTAGAAAGCACTTTTGTGTGTATTCTCTCATCTGATCTTCACCAACAAGCTGTGAGAAAAAACTGGAAGGTGAGGTCAGTTAGAATGTGATCACAAGAGTTCAAACACAGCTAAAGTGGTCTACCCTAAAGTATGAGCAGGAAGAAAAGACAGGAGAAATGCAATTTGAGCCTTTTATGTAACATGGACATGGGGTGATCCAACAGTGACATCTGGTTTATTTCTTGTTTGTCATGAGTTTTTTGTTTGCAGTGCTGGGGATGGAACCCAGGGGATCACAAATGCTAGGCAAGTGCTCCAACCATAAGCTACACCCCTAGCCTGACATCTGGTATTAATCCAAAGTTCTTGGGGTTTACTTCCTCTCTAGTGCTCTGTTGAGAAAATTAAACTGACCATATTTGAACTTGCTAAGTGACGGTGAATGAGAAGTCCAAACTGTTAAGTTATCCAACTTGGTCAGTGGGAAAATGGTCATGTCTTTAATAGAGATAGAAATGTAGAAAGGAACAGGACACACTTAATGCTGAGTGCTTATTGATTTTACCTTACATGCAGTATAAGACAGGAGAGAGCAACCAGTTGCACAGGACCGGAGGCTCTCCACCTGGGAAGTGATGCTAACTGAGTGGCACCTTAGACATCCTGGTTGGCAGATGCATAGAGAATGGACAGGAATGGCAGATGATGCAAGAAAGTTAGCTACAAAAGGCACAGCTCTCACACAGAATCTCCAGCTATGACAAACTCAAATGGGATGGAAACATGAGTTAGGCACAGAAAAGAAATGGGGACATACTCATTGATCTCACAGTCTAATGAGAGATGAGAAGGCAATCATAATAGTGTTTGAAGTGCTCAGAATACACAATAGCAAATATACAATGCCATGGGCATACAAGAGGCTCTTAACCCAGACTTGGGGCAAAGGGGTAGAAAATATCCTAGAAGAAGTGATTGTCCAAGTTACTGAAGAATACATGGGAGTCAGCCAGAAAATGAGTAGCAGAAGGAACAATAGTCTAACTAGAAGAAACCACATATACAAAAACTCAAAGGAAAAGGAAAAGATGGTATCCTTCAGGATGTAAGAGGAGGATATTCTATGCAGCATTGGTAGAGCATACAATTGGGAGGGAGGGAGGGAAGGAGGGAGGAAGGAAGGAAAAGACCCAGATCCTGCAGGTTTTTATGGTCATAATGAGGAACTTACGTCACATCCTAATGGAGAGCTGACAGACAACATGGGTCTGATGCTTGGGAGAGCACCCTAGACTGGACATGGAGATCTAAGTCATTCTTATGTAGGTGGTACCTCAGGCCTTACAAACCACAGAGAGAAGAAGAAAAGGAAGATTTAGACAGGTGATATATGACAAAATAAGCCACAGAGCCTGACAATAGAAACAAGAAGAAGAAGGTGTTGTGATTTTTGGATTTAAAATATCCTCAGAACCTCATGTGTGGAAGATACAGCCAGGTGTGGCAGCAGGGCCTGGCTAGAGGAGGTGGGTCACTGCAGATGTGGTCTCGGGGTCTGTATCTATCTCCTGCCCCCTCCTCTCACTCTCTCTCTTTCTTGGCCTCCACGAGGCAAGTGTTTTTTCCTCCTCCACCATGCCCTAAGCGCTGCTACAGTTCCTGCCTTGGCGCCTGCTAATCATGGACTGACCTCTGAACCTGTGAGCTTCAAATAAACCTTTCTTCCTCCAAGTTGTGCTTGTCAGGCGTTTTGGTCATAGTGACCAAGAAAAGTTGACTGAAACAGGAGATATGGGTCAAGGTATATTAAACTTGGGGGGAAACAATTTCTACAGACTTAGTGTTACCTCTCCTCCTTTTCCCTTGCCCTGTCCCTCCAGCACTCTGTGCATCCCTTTGGGTAGAAATCATCTCTCTGGACTTTGCTAGTTTACTTTGTCTTCTCCATCTCACTAGTTCTGATTTGTTCACCAAAGTTCACACTGGATATATGAATGATTTGTCCAGCCAGATGTGTTGAGTTTCAGAGCCCTTCTCAGGAGTAACACACCAAATTTAGCAATAAGAGTACAGGCTTGGAAGAGTACAGATGAAGCCACTGGAGGGTATAGGAAGGGTGGGGAGGTGGTATTGGATCCCACAGTGCAGAATAAAGGGCAGTGAGAAAAATGAATAAACCACTCCAATACTAGAGAAATCAAAAGATTATATACATTTATCTCTTCTATTTCCTAGTAACCTTTACTCACCTATCTATTCACTGACTCATTAAAAAATATATACTGAGCACTTAACTTCAGGCCAGATACTATGTTAAATACAAAAAATACATCCGTAAGCAAGATCATACCTTTATCTCTTTCTCAAAATTAGGGCATCTATGGCCCCAAAGGAAAATGTCGCCTATTTAAAGTACTTAGCTCCTTGTCAACATACCCAAACAAATCACTTTAATTCTGATTTTAAATGTGACCCAAATGAGTTACCTGTTATAAATTAGAAACCTCTGGCAAAAGAGAACAGAGCCCAAAATTTCTCCTTGAAGAGAAATCTAATCTTGATGCCACATTTTTAAAATCAATTACATTTGCTAACTCATGCTAAATTAACCACAGAACAAAGGCTTTAATTCTGCGTACTCCTGATTTCTTAACCACTTTGAGTCTTTGAAGATGAATTCATAAAGACAGGCTTAATTTGTCTGACTAAAAAGCTGGGAATAACTATTCAGTATATCAATATAATTACAGCAACATTAATTTTCAAATTACATACATCAGTGACAGTAATTAAAAATAACACATACCTAATACTCACTTTTAAATGAGTATTCTGCAAAGGGCATGGCTGAGATGCGAACAGGAAAAAGTCTGCCCACATAAAAGGACACTCCCGTCCAGATGGATAGTCCCTCCATACAAGAGACAGCTGGGTGGGAAGTCCTGTCACCTTCCTGCCACTGAAGTGGAGCTAAGAAATACCCCTGCTATCACCTTTAGAATGACAAAGAAACATAAGAGAAAACATTCTGCAGAATAAAGCATATGACAGTCTTAAAAAGATCCCAAGTCTTTACTGCTACTTATATCCTCCCTTCCAAGTCTTTGCTCAGAGTTCTGATTCATTCACCCAGATGACACACAGTTCTAGGACACAGTCCTTAGGCCTAGCATAGCAAGCTTAGTGCTGGGGAGCGAGCAGGGAGCAAGTCAGACCAGGTAGGATGGAGAAGACCACCCATAAATTAACAGGAGCAGGGAAGATGACTGCTACCCTAAGGAATACAGAATGCTGTGAGAAAGGACCAGGGAAAAGGAGAGGCAGCAATAGCTTCATAGGTATTTTCTCAAGGTTCAAGGTTTTAATAGCACAATCTATTTGGGGGGGGGGTAATACTGGGGATGGAGCCAGGAGCATTCTACCTCTGGGCTACACCTCCAACTCTTTATACTTATTACTTTTTGAAACAGGGTCTAAGTTGCTAAGGCTGGCCTTGAACCTGTGATTCTCCTGTCTCAGCCTCCTAAGTACTGGGATTTCAGGCATGTGTCACCACAGTCAGCTTAACACAATCTACTGTTAAATTTCCTTTATTAACTTAAAAATTAAATCATAAAGAGTTTAAAATATATGCATGCATTCAATTTCTAATTAAAATGAAATGTCCATCTACTATGTTAACTTTTTATTGATTTATACTACAGATACACACACAAAAAAGTAAAACATCATATTTATTCCCAACATAGTACGTATTAACTCAATACTTTTCATTCGTCTCCCAAGAGCATCCTTAAAGAAATTAATAACCATATAAAACCATATGGATAAAAACAGACAAAAGGCAAGCGATTTCCCTGACAGCGGTACAGCATGGTAGGTGCTGAGACTATGGTTTTTAGTATCAGACTAATGTGGTTTTGAGCCAGATTCTGCCATTGGCAGGCAGTTATTAAAGCTCTCTAAGTCTCAGTTACTTCATTGAGTTGCTGCAAGGATTAAAGAAAATAATGCATGTAATGAGATTAGCATAATGATTTACACCTACTAATGTTTCCAATGATGGAAAGAAAGATGATGTGCACAGAGCACTGAACAAGTCGAGCAATTCTGATCTTTAAACATCTAATGGCGCTCAGTTAATTTCAGCAAAAGCAAAGATTTTAGCAGATGGCTTTAGTCTGAAGCTAGCAGCAAAACACCTGGTGGAGACCATTTGATACAACCTGCGAGAATAAAAGCCTCATAAATTTTGGATATGGGATACATAACTTTCTACCTGAGGCTATGTACCTAAAGGTCGCTTACTTCAATTTGCATTTCTTGATTCATGTACACTAGGTTGTTTTCTATATTTGCCAACCGTAACAAAGGGCAAGGGCTTAACCATCAATATTTGGTTTAAATTAAAAAAAAAAAAAAAAAGAGGTGATAGGTTCATTTAGTCCCCAAACATTTGCTGGCACCAAATTGCTCTCTAGAGTATTCCTATTCTCCTTGTTTTCATGGAAAAGCACACCTTGAGAAACGAGACAGCAGAACCAGCCAGCTCTTCATATCAACTACCAGGACAAAAGTTTCCAAAAGGGGTCCAATTTCCTGAGTCATTACTCTTGCAACAGCCTGATGCTAACATATTTTGACAATCGTACTAATTAGAGAAAGCTTTTTGTCAATTGTGGCCCTTAGCTGGATGGTTAATAGAGTATGCTTTTATCTTCAACATAAAGGGGCCCTTTTTTTTTTTAATTATGTTGTCAGATGTAATTATAGAAAACTGGGTACAAATGAGATTATGGGATCTATCCTGCGGGGCAACTTAAAACAACGAAGCTCAAGTTTATCTTCCATTCTAACAAATAAAGTCACCTGGAGATGCTGTTTTCCCTCCAATTTTAATGAACTGCACAATGTTTTAAGACACATTTTTATAAAAGCAACAATTACTCAGTGAAATCTGCTTGTAATACAATTAGTGGAAGTCTAAACATCTAAACATGCCCCATTATTGTCTCATTCTTAAATTTAATATATTTAAATGTTTAAGTGATGAAATATTACAAACATACAAAACATAATGGGATTGAACCCCATCAGTAAGACAACAGATTTAATATTTTGCAATAATTTCTTCAGAGCTCTCTGTATTAAAAAATAAAAACAAAAACACTACAACATTACAGGCTGGGAGAAGAGTTCAGTGGTAGCATGAGAATCTGGGTTCAATCCCTAGAACTAAATAAATAAAACATCATAAATAGGTCTAAACCCTACTCTAATCATTCTCAAAAGTGACTACAGTCTTGAACTTGGTACATATTTTTCCTGTGCCTTTTTTTATTTTTCCATGTATATGTGTATATCCAAAAAACAGAGCCAAGCGTGGTGGTACATGCTTGTAATCCCAGTACTTGGGAGGTAGAATGCCCCTGGGTTCAATACCTAGTACTGGGTAAAAAAAAACAGTAGGCACTAAGATTTTGTGTTCTAAAACTTCACATAAATTTTACGTAAATATGAATATACTGTTTGAAACCTTTTGCTACTTATTCATTTTCATCAACACTTTTTTAAATTTATTGGTTTTTACACATGTAGATGTAGTTACATGATAATATATGTGATTCATTCATTTTGAAAGATAATATTGTGCTAGTGTATGAATAAACCAGTTTATCTTTCCTTTCATATGTTTCTATTTTTTTCTTCTTCAAATCACTGTTCTATTGAACATATTTGGAAACATGTACCAGATTTCTCTTGGGCAGATATCCACATAGTATGTGTTAGATATAGATATTAATGTTAGTTATAATTAGGTATAGAATGTTCCCTGAAGAGCTCATGTATTAATATTGAGAGTTGATATAATTAAGTGAGGGTTTAAGTGATGAAGGTTTCTTCTCATCAGTGTTGAAATCCATCATAATGGATTTACCAGGTGATAACTTTGGCAGGTAGGGTGTAGCTGGAGGAGGTGGGTCCCTGGGGATGCGGCTTTAGGAGCTGTGTTTGTGTCTATGAATCCCTTCATATACTCTCTTGCTTTCAGCCTCCATGGTGTGAGATCAGAGCCCTGGCTCTCTCCCTCTCTCAATTTCCCACTGTCATACCTTGAGCTCTACAGACCTGGCCTAACATGGACTGAATCTCTGAAATCTCCATAACTGTTATCAAATAAATCTTCCTTCCTCTAAGTTGTGTGGTCAGTTGTTTTGGATTATATCAGTGAGAATGCTAACTGAAATAGTACACAAATATTCAATTTTACTAAATATTACTATATTGCTTTCCCAAATTATACCAATTTATTTAAAAATTTACTATTTAAAAGTTATTATTTAAAGTTTTCATCTTTTCCATAGTCTTGAAACACCTGATACTATCAGATATCTTACATCTAGCCAGTGTGATGAAATACTAACTTGTGTCTCATTCTGGTTCAAATTTGTACTTCTCTGATTCTAGGAAAGATGAGCATATTTTCAAATGTTTACTTGTGGGGTCCTCCCGACAAAGGGGGCCCCTACCTCGATCTCCCTGGAGCATCTACCCCGAAAGGGGGTTCCCTGCAAAAAAGGAAGGTCGCGCCAAAATGAACACACGGCGGGGACTGAGCATCAGAGGACTCATTCGTTTATTACATGAGGGGTAAAGAGCTATATAGAGCAGAGCAAAAGGATTGTCTCCTTGCAGGGCCAATCAGGGTAAATGTCATCTTGGTCATGCCTCTTTGGCCCAGTCCAAAAGCTGATCACGTGCTAGTCACACTACCAGGGACCTATCAATGTCTTGATCACGCTGAAGAGACATCCCTCATCCAATCCTGGTCTCTGGTAAACACTCTTAGGCCTCCACCCTCGTCACTTCCCCTCTGCGCCATCTTTGATGCCTTTTTTTCCTTCCCATCGGGCGGGGCTACCGCCTTCTCTCTGGGGATCTTTCCCCACATATTTTCAAATGTTTACTGGCTTCAGATGTCTTCTGGGAGTTGTCCATTCACATCCTTTGTTAATTTTTCAAATGGATCATTTCTTCTTTTTCTAATTAATTTGTAGCATTGCAAATAATTTTACATGTTTTGGATACTAATCACATGTAGTTATGTGCATTCCAAATACTTTCTTCCAATATGTGTTTCTGTTCTCAAGTCCAGCCTTTTCTTTAAAGTTGGTTCTCTGTAGGATTTCTTGAGATTTTATTTTTTATTAATATGGGTTCTTGAGTCAGACTGACCAGGTTCAAATCCTGACCCTATCTCTTCCTAGCCACAAATTACACATTACTTACTATTACAAATGGTAAACTGTATCTTTACACCTTAATCAACTTAGCATCACAGATAGTAGAACATACACACACCTGTAAAGTAGTCCAGCCAAAAATATTTAATCTAATTTTTTGTTTTGGTTTAGGGGCTAAGTAGTGAACACAAGGGCATTCTACTTCTGAGATACACCCCTAGCCCTTTTTACTTTTTTTTTTTTTTTGCAGTACTAGGGATTGAACTCAGGGGCATTCTACCTCCGAGCTATACCCCCAGCCCTATTTTTTATTCTTTATTTTGAAACCGGGTTTCACTAAGTTGTGGAGTGCCTCACTAGGTAGCTGAGGCTGGCCGCAAACCCGGATCCTCTGGTCTCAGCCTCCCGAATGCTGGGATTACAAGTGTGCGCCACCACGCCCAGCTCCTTCTTTACTTTTAATTTTGAAACAAGGTCTTGCTAAACTGCTGAGGCTGAGACCTCGAACTTGGCGATCCTCCTTTCTCAGCCTCCCAAATACTGAGATTATAGGCATGCACTATCATGCCCAGCTTATTCAATCTAATTTAGTAGAGCATATATATATATATAAATCTAACTTGCAGGAAATATAGGGGATACAGACAAGTCAAATTACACAAGAAACAAACTCTGAATGCAGGTGTTCTATAAGACAATGCCCTAGTCCCTTAAAAACTGCATGGACAAGGGTATGAGAAATGGCAGGCCGACAGGCAAATGAATACTTTGTATTGGACTCCAGTTTTTTGAGGGGAGGCTATAAAGTAATTTGGGACATAATAAGGAACTGGATATTTGATCACATTAAGGAACTGTAATTTTCTTAAATTCAATAATAGTATTGTTTATATAGGAGAATGTCACATGTAGGAAATAATAAAGTTTGATGTGTACAACTTAATTTCAAATTGTACAGCAAAAGCAAATAAAAAGTACATATAAAAATATAACAAACCAAAATATTAATAACTTTGGATCTATGTGACATGAACATAGCATTCATTTTAGTATTCTCCCAAATTTTCAGTATTTTACTTTTTTCTATAACAAAAATTTGTAAAACATAAATAGTATTAACTTTATAAATTGATTTTGCAGAAATGTTCCAGCTATATATTTTCTACAATCTATAAGAACGTCCCATTTATTTAGATCTTTTTATGCCCTTCGATAAGGTTTTATGATTTTCTCCATAAAGGTTTTTCATGTATTTATTAGAGTTATTTCAAAATACTTTATGGTCATGTTGCTTTAGTAAATGTAATCTTTTTAAAATTGCCTTTCTCATACTTATCAAGTGAACAACCTGAATATTCTGATGATCTATTACAATGCCTGCTTTTTTCAATAGCAGAACTACTCAAAACAATTCAAATAAACAAAAACACAAACTTTGAGCAAGGTGCAATGGCACACCTATAACCCCAGTACTTGGGAGGCTGAAATAGGAGGTTCACAGGTTCAAGGCCAACCTCAGCAACTTAGCAAGACCCTCTCTCAAGATAAAAAAATAAAAAGAACTGGGGGTATAGCTCAGTTGAAGCACCCCTGGGATCAATCTCCAGTACCACAAAAGACAAAAAAAAATTAAAGCCTTATAAAGTTCACACATAAAACTACCCTTCCTTAATATTTTTTCATACTAGAGCAGTTTAAGGTTTACAATAAAAAAGGTTTACAATAAAATTGAAAAGAAAATACAGGGCTATCCCATATACTCCCACCCTGTACATGCACGGCCTCTCCCATTATCAGCATCCCCACCAGAGCGGTACAGCTTGTTACCACTGATAACCTACACTGACACATCATAGTCACCCAAAGTCCATAGTTAAAATTAGGATTCACTCTTGGTGCTGTACATTTTGTGGCTTTGGGCAAATGTATAATGCCATGTATCCACCGTTATAGTACCATACAGAGTATTTTCACTGCCCTAAAAATTTTCTGTGCTTTGTCTATTCATCCCCCCCCCACCCCAGTTTGGGAGGAAAAAGTGATCTTTCCCCTGTCACCATAGATTTGCCTTTTCCAGAATGTCATATAGTTGGAATCATGCAGCATGCTGCCATTTCAGAATGGCTTCTTGTACTTAGTAGTATGCACTTAAGGTTCCTCTGTGTCTTTTTATGGCTTGATGGCTCATTTCTTTTGACCTGAGTAATATTCCTTGTCTGAATGTACTACAGTTTTTATTCATCCACTGAAGGACCTGTCCATTGCTTCTAAGCTTTGGATATAATGAATAAAATTTCTATAAACATCCATGTGCAAGTTTTTGTGTGGACATTTAGTTTTTAATGCCTTTGGGTAAACACCAAGGAGTGCAATGGTGGACCATATGTTTTGTTTTATAAGAAACTACCAAACTGTCTTCCAAAGTAGTTGTATCATTCTGCATTCCATCAGTAACAAATGAGTTCCCGTTGCTCCAGATTCTTCCCTGCACTTGGTATTCTCATGTGGCCCCTCCACGCTAAATGCCAATTGACCCACCTCACATCTCTATGAGAAATAACCAACACATCACACACACATTTCTAAATGCTCCCTGGGGAATGTACTGTCCCTGACCAAAAACTACCTGTAGAGTTCTAATTAACAATGAATGTAATCTACCGATGACAATTTACCTGGGCTATTCCAATAAAACTCACCAAGGGTCCCACATACTTCCACATATTAGAGACAGTATAGTTTACAAATATTGGTAAAAGGAATAGACAATGGAACTAAAATAGAAATGCTTACTGAGCTGGGAAAGCAGAGATAGCTATTGCCCAACCAGAAAAAGACACAAAGCTATAAATATGTCATTTAAGAACCCCCTCCAAAGATTGCACTAACACCAAAAATTGCTCAGGACTTTAAGACCTTTTGTGAGTCCCAGAATCGCTCCCATTATTTTCTGGAGTTGATTGACTCTGGGCTACTCCAGTATCTGCAAAGAACCATATACTTTACTTTTTACCATACCATGGATTGAGAAACTATACAGAGGAGGATATTTCCTGTTATCTGAACTGCAAAAATGTATTCATTTTTAAAATAAAATCAGTGCTTCAGATCTAGAACTAATGGCCATTATCTTGCTAAGAAACAAATTAATTTTGTGAAACCAGCTGTGGGGGGGTCTAACACCACATGCCTTGAT
This sequence comes from Graphiurus murinus, assembly GCA_004027655.1. Classification (NCBI taxonomy): domain Eukaryota; kingdom Metazoa; phylum Chordata; class Mammalia; order Rodentia; family Gliridae; genus Graphiurus; species Graphiurus murinus. The sequence goes on from PVLC010001664.1 coordinate 123,536, forward strand.
TCACTGAAGCAAAATCAACCTGAAAAGCTAAGAATTTAGATAGTGCAAGTTTTACCAATCTCTTGGGATATGTGCTTAGAAAAAAAATTAAAATTGCTCCCAACCCAATATAAATTAACTAAGAAATAATAGAACATCTCTTTTTTTCCACAGGCTTATTCTGAGCTGACACTGCTTAGCCAAATAGCATCTCAATCTAAACTCCTCTTCTTCCTCTAAGAAGAAGATTTCCTCTAAGCATCTTTCTACAGAAGGTAGAAGGTACAACTTGGAATAAAAGCATTTGTCATTAGCACAGAAGACAAAAAGGAGTATGGGTGAAACATGCCAAGGAGTGGAACTTACTGGACAAAAGTAGGTGTTCTCCACGATGTGACGGGCCACCACACTGTTCTCAGCAGAGAGAGACATGATAAACAGCAAAGCATCCCGAGCTTGCTGGCCTACTGCCCCCTCTCGATGAATGAAAGGGATCAGAAGGGAGAAGATGAGGAAGTTGGCGGCCCCTTGGTCCTCACTAGTGTGGAAAAAGAGTTCCAGAATGGATGGATCTTTGGCAAGGATGGAACAGAGCTGATTGAGCAGGACAACCAGCTTCCCCTCCACAGTAGGGGTAGCAGTTCCAGAACAAGAGCTCAGCAACATCATCAGAGGCTTCAGGATGGGCTTATGGTGCAGCAGAGGCTGGTGTGACTGCGTGACCAACATCTCATACATCTTGAGTTGCTCCATTTTAGTCTCATCAGTAAATTCCCGTCTCAAGCTCCAAAGGAAGAGCTTCTCCATGATGTTCTCAGAGACCACAAATTCCAAAATTGGCCCCATTGCAGCATCCTTGGCCTGCTCTTCAATGAGCAAGAAAAGCATGTGTTCTACATAGTTCTGCACAGCGCTGGCCTCATCTGGGGGGATGGACCCATATTTTGCCTGGGTGTTCTTCAAGGGGTCGTGCTTCTCTAAGATTTTCACAACCTGTAACCAAACCAAACATGTGTGACCCATCTGATGTTTATCATTTTCACAAAAACATACCACCACTAATTTCACCAAGTCATCACCAAAAATGCAGAAGCCATTGCCCAAACCAGGATGTATGTTAGCAATCTCCTCTCTTGAAGTGAAAGTGTTAAACTATAGAAAGATGATGTTTGAAGATGCTAACTTATAATAGTTATAAATTATGGTAACCTAAATATTAAAGAAAATACTGCCATTATATAAATTGAACTATGTGAATTCCTTGGACAATTATTATGAAGACTATTGAGCAACATGAAAAACTGTATGTCATATTTAGATAAAAAAGTAAACTACTTATGATAGACCTATAATTATCAAATATGTCAAAAACAGGTTAAAAAAAATTGAAAAGAAACATGCAAAAATAATAACTGCTTTTGTGTTCAAAGGGACAAGTCTCTATATTTTTTCTAAACTGTCAATAATATAATGTTGCCTTTTAACTTAAAAATGCATTAAGTAAGTAAAAGGAAACCTTGACTATTTGTATTCTCCTGTAAATGGAGTTACTTTAGAGATTTCAGCAGAGGACACAGCTCATCTGCCCTTGACAAAATAATATCCCTCCTTCCTCCACTTGGATGGGCACCCTCTGCAACCAAGCATGCAGCAGTAGGAAGGATGAAAGGAAGCTGAGGAACAGAAGACATACAACCAGCAGAATCAACCCTAGCATACGGCAAAAGGGAAAGGCTGGAATGCTGCGTTTCTGTAAGCTGAAAACCTCCTGAGATTATAACCAATTTATAAAATAAGACCCTCAAGTTTGGAGTGATGAAAAAGTTTTGGAGACATCGATAATGATTATAAATGTAGTTAATGTCACTGACTTAAACATTTGAAATGGCTAAGGTGATATATTTTGTTGAATATACTTCTCTACAAAAACAAATTGCTTAATAGAAAAAAAAATAAATGAATACTTAAATAGGTCATGCTCCAGCTTTGTTCTATTTCCCCCCCTTACCACAGCTGCCATTTGAATGCTTCCTACCTACCTTTCTCTTTCCATTGATACCCCTGGAAATTTGAAAAATTTTATACCTCAACTTCCATTTAACTTTATGATTTGGGATTTATACAATAGTTCCATTTAATTTATTCCCTTTAAATGCATACACAGTATGACTTTTAAACAACCAAACATTTTAGTGATGACTCTATCTTTGCTCCTTTTGCCTTTCTGAATTGCATGCAATGTTTATTTTTTGCAGGACCCTCCCGCTCCAATTCCATGATACACTGCTACATGTTCTGTATTTAGGTTATAGAATTTTGCAAGTCATTTGGGAAGCTGGCAAATATACAGTGCTATGTCAGCATGCATGAGCAATGAGAGAAATGTATTTCTCAAGGAAAGGTCTAAGTTTTCCCCTGTTGGAAGCAGGGAAAAGGAATCTTTATGAACCAGGCAAGTAACTCCTGTCTGAATGAATGGATTTCTACAAAATCTACCATTTCTATCAACTTCCATTTATAAAACTGACAATGCTGAGTCACACAGGAAAAAATCACCCCAACACCCTTGAGTCGACATATTTAACAAGGAAGGTCCAGAGTGAACAGCTACATAGGAGCTGCCTGGCCCACTGACTGGTGGCCACAGGGCAGGCACTGGACTGCTCTCCTTGGCCACACACCTGCTTCCACCAAGCCCTCCCAATTCCTCATGCGCCTGAAGACCTCACTGGTGGCAAAGCTTGTGGGACCTGGCTCTCTCCATTTGGCTCTGAGTCTTGACATCTCATAGAGCAGAATCACAGTAGCACACTGGTTCAAAAGAGGCCTCTGCTTCAATCCCACATGCTCTCCAGCCCCAAAGGTCCCTACCTGCGAGGCTCCTGTTCTGAAGAACAGATTAGCTACATGCTTTATCAGTTCTTATAATTTCAAAGTCCACATGTTACATGTATTTATGAGAGCCATCTTCACAGGTAGATCGCCACAGATAAAATGTAATTATACTTCTTCTGTGTGCTAACCAGTCTAAAACTGGGATTGTGCCTTATACATTAATAGTGGCATGGTGGAAACCAAACTATCAAACCGATGCATCTGTATCTATGTTTATAGCTGCACAATTCACAATTGCCAAACTATGGAACCAGCCGAAATGTCCATCAACAGCTGAATGGATTACAAAACTATGGGATATGTACACAATGGAATTTTATTCAGCCATAAAGAAGAACAAAATCATGTTATTTGCAGGGAAATGGATGGAACTGGAAAGCATTATATTGAGATTAGTCAGTCACGAAAAGTAAAAAAATAATATCCTCTCCCTAATATGCAGAAGCTAGGGAGAAAATGGGGCATAAGAGGGACTCCAGATGAAGAAGGAGAAACCTTAGATGAGCAAAGAAGGTGACTTAATTAAAGGTGATGGGGGGAAGGGAATACCCTAATGCACATGATGTACTTTTTTTTTTGCGGTACTGGGGGTTGAACTCAGGGGCATTCTACCTCCGAGCTACACCCCCAGCCCTATTTTTTATTCTTTATTTTGAAACTGAGTCTCACTACGTTGCAGAGTGTCTCACTAGGTAGCTGAGGCTGGCCGCGAACCTGGATCCTCCGGTCTCAGCCTCCCGAATGCTGGGATTACAAGCGTGCGCCACCACGCCCGGCTACATGATGTACTTTCACAAATATATCAAAGCCAATCACTAAACTGAACTTGAGAAGAAGGGAGGTGGAGGGAGGGAGTGGTAATTGGAGAAGGGTTAAATGAGAAATGTGTGCATGTATGCCTTTACCAGCTTATACCTAACAAAGATGTATGATTACAATGCACCAATTTAAAAGAATAGTGGCATGGTGAATTACCTCAATCTTTCTGGAAAACTGCCTGGCAATATGTAACAGAAGTTAGGAAATTTTTCCTGCCCTTTGACTTGTTCATCTGACTTTGGGAAAGATGCCCCAAGAAAACAACTCAAAAGCAATTTATTAAAAAATTTTCATATCAATGTTATTTTCCAATAATGAAAAATAAAAATACTACTGGCTTAGTGGTCAAGAATAGGAGAATTATAATAAAAATGTTGTACCACCACATAATAAAACTATTGTTATATAAGTGAATTACATCATTACATGCAAATCTATACATGCAATAACTTAAAAAGCAAACCTACTGGCAAATAGATGCACATTAAAAATGAATCTGAGGAGGTATAAATGAGATTTTAAGATTAATTAGTTCCAAATTCCTGTTAGTTGTTTTTCATAATACAAATTAAAAATAAAAGTAGACAAAGTAATTTTATACTCATGTCTTTTTAGAAGAAATGAAACACTGAATTAAAAAGTTTCTCAAAATTTCCTAACCAATATAAACTTGTGAATATATATTTATGCTATACACATACATTTAGTACTTCTTATGCATCTAATATATGTGTAATATATAGCAAAACTATTTAACAAACCAAAAATCACATTTTTCTCATGAATTAATCTTCATCTGTATTATTTATTCCAACATATTCCTTTGCAAATAGACCTACCTTTTTTGCTATAAGAAATATTTTTGTTTTTTAGGGCTTGAACCCAGGGCCTCACACACGATAGACATGCACTCTATCACTGAGCTACATCCTCCGCCCTGCTATGAGAAATTCTAAAAAGGGAACTGAGATTTTGAAACAGAATGCAAACTGTTTAGCCATTTTTAAAGTGAAGCATCTTAACCTTCCTTATAGTAGCTCCTTTATACTGCCTTCTGAGTTAATGAGCAGAGAATGTGGGAACAGAGTTATATGAACCCACAGAGATGGAAGGTTTGTTGCTCTGGAATGAAGCAGATACCTTAAAACTCCTTTACTCACTCCCAACCCTGGCACAGGGATTTACTGCCTGGAAGATGGGTGTGTAACACCCAAGGCCTATGAGTCATGAAACATATAATGCTCAGCAAAGTGCTGACTAGGCCTGTGTTGCCACATATCCTTACCCTGGCTCCTTAGGTGTCAGGACTCTCCCAGGCTACCTCCCTTTCCCTTCCAGGAAGACACACCCATGACCTGTGGGTTCTGGGGGCCCACACCCTGGAACTCGTTCCTGCAGAGGCAGGAAATGCCAACACAGCCTCCTGGCTAGGGCACAACCTACACTGAGATGCCAAAGAACTTCTACTCTGATGCTCCACTTCGCCCCCAAAGGTGTCATGCTACTTTCAGTTTCTGAAGACTGATTCCTGTGACCTGGACTTTCCTTCTCTTTTCCTTTTGTGTCCCCTTCTTGCATAACTCTCATCAAACTCCAAGAAGCCTGTTGTGCTAATTTCTGCTGCTGCCTGGTTGTACCCACTTACCAACTCTGACCTTCCTGTCCAAAGGATTCCAGATCCCATGCTGCTCACTGCTTTCCCCAGCCCCGCCCAGCCTGCAGTTATCACTATCTTGGACTCTCAACCTTGCCTCAGATTTCCCACCCCCAGCTTCCCCTCAGCTACGGGCTGTCAGCCTTAGGGATTCAATTTGAGGGGAAAAAAACACAATTAATAGTAAGTAAAAAAAGTGAACCAAAGCAGAATGTGCTTTGCAAATATTCCCCTTCCAAAACAAGTTCTCTTTGTTAGCCCAAAAATATCATTTAACAAACTAATCAACACCTAAAAAAGCCCATTCTAATTAAGTAAACCAGGTAAGATTGGAAATAATAACTTATATGTTTTGCTGATCATAATTAGGTATTTGATGATCTACAAACAAAATATAGCATGGGGTGTGTGTGTGTGAGAGAGAGAGAGAAAGAGAGAAAGGAAGGGGGCAATGAGTATCATGAGCCTGGATCACATTTAGATTCACATGTAAATTATTGTAATTCTAAAAAGAAACACAAAAATTAACTATGTCAACAACAGTGTTCAAATTTTCTTCAGATCAAAATAGATAAATTGAACCTGATTTCAAAATCATGTGATCTATAAATATGAGGATATTGGGCCAAATAAAATTAACAAATAGCACATTTCTTTCATAAGGAATAGTAGATATTCCTACCCTTCTTCCTAATGGCGGCCCCTATCGGTCAGTGATAATGGGCCTAGTTTCTTAACTTTGACATTTTCATTCAGTCATCTACAAAACCAAACAAAAAACTTCAATGATACAACAAACTTTTGTTGGGGTACTAGGGACTGAACCCAGGGGCATTCTACCTCTGAGCTACACCCCAGCCCTTTTTATTTTTTTATTCTGAAACAAGGTCTACATTGCAGAAGCTGGTCTCAAACCTGAGATTGTCCTGTCTCAGCCTCCCAAGTACTGGGATTACAGGCATTCACTACCATGCTTGGCAACAATATTTTCCCCTACTTCCTACCCAAGAGGATGAAAGCCTGAAGATGGGGTCCTCTTTCTATCCCACCCAGAAGTTCCTCATTATTAGATGAGAATATCTCCTAAAAGTGGGTCTTGGGGACTTTTGTGAATCTGCTTGCAAGAAATGGAGATCACAAAGCACTATGGTTTACACAAAGATGTCCAGTTATTTTTCCTTCTGACCCCTTGCCCCACTTCCTGAGATCAGAAGTGTGTGCAAGAAGAGTATGTGGCAGCTGGGGCTTGGCTTGATTCAGTGCAAAAACAGGAAAACAATGAGCAAGTGGCGAGGCATGGTGATACACACCTATAATCCCAGTACTTAGGAGGCTGAGGCAGGAGGATAGCAGGTTCAAGGTCAGCCTCAGCAACTTATCGAGGCCCTCAGCAACTTAGTAAGACCCTGTTTCAAAATGAAAAATAGGAGATGGGGGTGTAGCTCAGAGGTAGAATGCCCCTGGGTTCAGTCCCCAATACCACACACACATAAAAATGCATTGGAAGCCGGGTGTGGTGGCATACGCTTATAATCCCAGCATTCGGGAGGCTGAGACAAGAGGATCCGGGTTCGCGGCCAGCCTCAGCTACCTAGTGAGGCATTCCGCAACTTAGTGAGACCCTGTTTCAAAATAAAGAATACAAAATAGGGCTGGGGGTATAGCTCGGTGGTAGAATACCCCTAAGTTCAATCCCCAGTACCGCAAAAAAAAAAAAAAAAAATGCATTGGAAAAAAGTGCATTGGAATTGGGAAGATTTTGAAACCTGGACCTGCTGCTTCATCTACTTAATTTCTTCCCCCCTCATGCATGGTTTCACTTTCTGTAATTTCAGTTATACTTGTGGTCAACCACAATCTGAAAATATTAAGTAGAAAACCCAAGTTGACCCGAATCCTAAACAATTACAAATTCTAAATAGGAAGCGCAAATGTTTTCAGAGTGAAAAATCTACATTAATCACGTAATTGCAGCTCAAGCTCACAAATAATCTTCCCTCTTGATAAACACAAGTGTTTCTCTGTCAGGAGATTTGTATCAATTGCATCTTAATATTGCTGCATTTTATATGCCTACATTTGTCAATAGGAGGTTATTTATGCTACTTTGGTCAGAGCCTAGTTATTTCAAGAAAGTCACAGGAGTAAAACCCACACTTCCAAATCCTTTGGAATGCTAATTTAAAGTGACACTGTGGAAAAAGCTAAGTAACCAAGCAACAGTTCCATCACACAGAAGAAGGGCAGGATTTAGCTGTCATATGCCAAATTCTACTTAATGTACCAAATAACTACAACCAAAGTAAGTTTCTATCCAGTCTTTGTGGACCACTTAACAGCTGTGTCTTTCAGTCTGGAGCATTCCTTGTGCTCCTATTCCCACAAGGTAATGTGGACTTTTACCAAGTCATTTCTTTGTATATTAAGTTAATAGCTTAATAATACATGTGCACTTGTCCCCATTGTTTAATGTCAACTCCAGTCCTGAGCTCCAAAGACTGCCTTTCCTATAGAAAGGACATAAAAGGAAAGATATGTGATAATATTCCATATTACACTCATTTTAATATTTCAGCAGCAAAAATCAGACTTACCAGGGTAGGGGTGTAGCTCAGTGGTAGAGCACCTGCCTAACATGAGCAAGGCCCTAGGTTCTGTCCCCAGCCCACAGACATATACTCAGACTTATCAATGAGCATGCAGTAAGAGAGCAGCTGATATTGTAACATGCTCAACCACTTTAGGGTCTAACAGATACAAGTTAATGCCTTGGCCTCTGTCTTAAAAAGCATAGCTTCTGTTCACTTTATTTTCTACTGTTGAGTTTAGGGCTACTGGTTAGAAGGGGATGAGAAATATAAATTTTTAAAATGTTAACAAACATCAATTCAAGATATTCAAAAGATTCATCAGGGGACAGAGCCCAAGATGGCATTTGAGTGAAACACCCCTTCTCAGGCGCTGTGAACTTGGATCAAATCTGCCATAAAAGCAGCTTCCTGATGGAAGAAAAAAGGCAACAAAAAAGCAAACAAAGCAATGAAAATTGAACTACAACTAAAAAGACCCCAGAAAGCCGACCAGGGAGAGCAAAGGAGCCCGACCACACGGCAGTAGTGCACGCTACGGAGCAGCAGCGGACATTAAGCCAGCCGCCCAGCTATGTACCCAGCGACCAGGCATGGAGTAAGCAACTCCAGAACTCCACATCCTAACCAGCTGGCATATCCCTACACCTTCCACAGCGACCAGAACTCGTGGTACGACCATACAGAAAATCAACAAAACCAAAAGCTGGTTTCTTGAAAAAATAAACAAGATAGATAAACCATTGGCCAACCTAACCAAAAGAAAGAGAGAATCAACCCAAATTACCAAAATAAGAGATGAAAAAGGGGATGTTACCACCAACAGTATAGAAATACAGAGGATCACCAGAAACTATTTTGAAAAATTATACTCCAACAAAATGGAAAATCTAGAAGAAATTGACAATTTTCTAGATACATATAACCTTCCTAAATTGAGTCAAATATAGAAAACTTAAATCTACCAATAAAAATCAAAGAAATAGAAACAGCAATAAAGAGTTTACCATCAAACTAAAGCCCAGGGCCAGATGGTTTTCCAAGTGAATTTTATAAAACATTTTTAGAAGAGCTAATCCCAATACTCCTCAAACTATTCTGTGAAAATGAAAGAAACGAGACCCTTCCAAACACATTCTATGAAGCCAACATCACATTAATACCAAAGCCAAATAAAGACAGCTCAAGAAAAGAAAACTATAGGCCTATATCATTGATGAACTTAGATGCAAAACTGCTAAACAAAATATTAGCAATGTGCATTCAAAACCACATCAAGAAAATTATACACCATGACCAAGTCGGGTTCATCCCAGGGATACAAGACTGGTTCAACATGTGAAAAACAATCAATATAATTCACCACATAAACAGAATCAAAGACAAAATTCACATAATCATCTCAATTGATGCTGAAAAAGCATTTGACAAGATCCAACACCCATTCATGCTAAAAGTACCACAGAGAATCTGAATAGAAGGAACATACCTCGACATCATAAAGGCAATATACAATAGGCCTATCGCCAAAACCATATTAAATGGAGAAAAACTGCAAGAGTTCCCACTAAAAACAGGAACAAGACAAGGATGTCCATCATCATTTCTTCTGTTCAATATAGTACTTGAGACTCTAGCCAGAGCAATAAGAGAAGTAAATCAAAGGGGTAAAAATAGGAAAAAAAGAACTAAAATTATCCCTTTTTGCAGATGACATGATACTATACTTAGAAGACCCAACGAAGTCAACCAAAAAAATTATAGAACTGATCAACAAATTCAGCAAATGGTCTGGATACAAAATCAATCTTAAAAAATCAGAAGCTTTCCTGTATGCCAACCATAAATCCACTGAAAAAGAAATCCAGAAAACAATTACACTCACAATAGCACCCCGAAAAATAAAATACTTAGGGTTAAACCTATCCAAAGAGGTAAAAGACCTCTATAAGGAAAACTATAAAAAGTTTAAAAAAGCAATCGATCAAGACCTTAGAATATGGAAAGATCTTCCTTGCTCTTGGATAGGCAGAATAAATATCATCAAAATGGCTGTAGAGCCATTTTGATCCCAATACTCCTCAAACTATTCTGTGAAAATGAAAGAAACGAGACCCTTCCAAACACATTCTATGAAGCCAACATCACATTAATACCAAAGTGATCTATAGATTCAATGCAATACCCATGAAATTACCAAGGTCACCTCACAGACATAGAAAAATCAGTCCTTAAATTCATCTGGAACAACAAAAAGCCCAGGATAGCCAAAGTAGTTCTTAGCAACAAGAACCATGCAGAGGTATCACAATACCTGACTTTAAACTCTACTACAAAGCCACAGTAATAAAAACAGCATGGTACTGGCACAAAAACAGACACATGAGCAATGGAGCAGAATAGAAGATTCAGAAACAGATCCATGTGTTTATAGTCAATTGATTTTTGACAAAGGAGTCAAAAATATACACTGGAAAAAAGATAGCCTCTTTAACAAATGGTGTTGGCAAAACTGGTTAACCATATGCAGGAAAATGGAAATAAACCCCACTTTCTCACCCTGTACAAGAGTCAACTCCAGGTGGATCAAAGACCTGGAAGTCAGGCCAGAGACCTTGTAGTTACTTGAAGATGACATAGGACCAACACTTCAACACATAGGCACAGGTAAAAACTTTCTCAACGAGACCCCAAAAGCACAAGCAACTCAAAGGAAGATCAATACATGGGATTGCATTAAACTGAAGAGCTGTGCAGCAAAGGAAACTATCAAGAACCTCAACAGAGAGCCCACAGAGTAGGAGAAAATTTTTGCCAGCTACTCTTCTGATAGAGGTCTAATATCTAGGATATACAGAGAACTCAAGAAATTCACAGCTAAGAAAACAACCCAATCAAAATATGGGCAAAGGATCTAAATAGACACCTCATGAAAGAAGAAATACAAATGGCCAATAAATGTATGAGGAAATGTTCTACATCATTAGCAATCAGAGAGATGCAAATCAAAACTACCTTGAGATTTCACCTAACTCCAATCAGAATGGCAATCATCAAGAACACAAACAACAACAAAAGCTGGCAAGGGTGTGGAGAAGTGGGAACCCTAATACATTGTTGGTGGGATTGCAAATTAGTGTATGGAGGACCCTCAGATGAATGGGAATGAACCTACCATATGATCCAACAATACCACTTCTGGGTATCTACCTAAAAAAATGGAAACCAAACTATTAGACCGATGCATGTGTATCTATGTTTATAGCTGCACAATTCACAATTGCCAAACTATGGAAACAGCCAAGATGTCCATCGACAGATGAATTGATTACAAAATTATGGAATATGTACACAATGGAATTTTACTCAGCCATAAAGAAGAACAAAATCATGTTATTTGCAGGGAAATGGATGCAACTGGAAAACATTATGTTAAGTGAGATTAGTCAGTCACAAAGAGTAAAAAAGCATATGTTCTCCCTAATATGTGGATGCTAGGGAGATGATGGGGCATAAGAGGAACTCCAGATGAAAAGGGAAAACCCCTGATAAGCAAAGAACTTGACTTAACTGAAGGGAATGGCTGGGGAGAGGGGGAGATACCCTAATGCACATGATGTACTTTCACAAATATATCAAAGTCAATCACTAAAAAAAAAAAAAAAAAAAAAGATTCATCAGAGCACTCTAATATTTCCAAACTCTTCATCCCTCAAAGGCTTTATCTAATTTTTCTCTGTCATTTAGTCTACAACAAGGCAAAGACCAAAAGAATAAAGAAGAATAGAGCAAATGAACAAGATTCAAAAACACATGACAAATCCATATATAGATGTTCTATACTTCTTTAATAGACTCTCGACTACAAGCACCACACAATATACTATACCAAAAATATATTACCCATTTTTCATTATTGTGAGAAGACATTTAACTGAACCAATCTAGATGGTTCTATTTTTTCCCATCCCCATCTCCTCTAAGATGAAGAAGGTTACAAAATCTACTGGATTTCCCCCCATCTATCACCATTACTGTATTTGAGCTCTGGCATTTTCTTATCTAAAAAAAAAAAAAAAGAGCCAGGCGTGGTGGCGCACGCTTGTAATCCCAGCATTCGGGAGGCTGAGACTGGAGGATCCGGGTTCACGACCAGCCTCAGCTACCTAGTGAGGCACTCCGCAACTTAGTGAGACTCGGTTTCAAAATAAAGAATAAAAAATAGGGCTGGGGGTGTAGCTCGGAGGTAGAATGCCCCTGAGTTCAATCCCCAGTACCGCAAAAAA